>JAXQQM020078968.1:0-120000 GCA_034641835.2 Pinus albicaulis
ATGAGGCTCGAGGGCCTATTTATTATTGAGAAACAATGGAAAAACTGAAACGTCCAAAAACCTAATTCTAGGAGATGAAGCGCCAAAACTGTGGGTGATCAGGAGCTCAAGTCCAAGCCATGGAAAAAGGCTAAAAAATGAAAGTGCTCAGAATTGCTCCGGAATAGATCGACTGGAAATAGCTTGGTGATACGATCCCAACGCCGTGAACGGCACTCAAATCCGTTGCCATATGAAGAAGTTGTTGCATTTTGAAATCGCCCAATAATCTTTAATGCTGAATGGGTTCATGATTTTAATGTGGAAAAATATTTTTAATATATTAAAATTTAATTAATGTTTTATATATATTAAAAAATTTAATATTTTATTTGATTTAAAAAAATCATATATTATATTAATATTTTTTTTTATATATATTAAATATTAATTAAATTAAAATATATATTAATTATATTAATTAAATTTCATATTAATTCTAAAACCCACGCATATGTTTTTAAGTTCTAAAATCGAAATGTGAAAACGTTTTAAAACCCATGAGTCAAATGTTTCTAATGGGCACGTTTTAAAATACGTGGCTAACAGGTTAACATATTGTATACGTTACATGGGAGCGGCATGTAACTTATGTATGGTTTTAAAAAAAATACGTGCGGAGTTAAACAACAGTTTAAAACCGTTTGGCCAGTGGTTCCGGCGTATGTGAACGCGCGTTTTCTAACAGTCACATTTATTATAACTGCCCGTTTTATTTGGAGTACTCGCCAAATTCAGAGCCGTTTCTTAATTTGTCGGAGTTATCTGGCAGTTAGCCAGATTTGGTGGAGCTTTTGAAGGGCAAACTTCAGTTAGCCATAACTTTGGCTAGGAGAGGCTTTTTGATACAAATTTTTTTTTTATTCTGGGTCTCTTTGACATTCTGGATCTGTTGGGAGTGTTTTCAGAGCCATCAGGGTGCTCTAACAGAGAATTTACCAGCGTTTTTTGTCGTGGAGCCACTAGGGCCTAAGGGAGGAAGAGCTGTTTTGGTCTACCTTCATCCAATGGAGGTGATTTTTTAGTCAGTTTATACTGATTTGAGCCTTCTGAATCTTATTTTGCAGTGTATTTTTCCCTTTGAGGCTTCTATACAGTTGTATTCACATTTTGAGCAATTTAATCAAAGAGGACAAACCCATTTTGGGAGGCTTGATCCAGCAGAGGTAGCCCAAGAGAGGGGTGAACCGCTTAAACAATTATTTGCTGTCATACTGTATAATTTTGCTGCATATTTTCAGATTCTTCTCCTTTAAACAGTAAATTTTTATAAGCAAACTTTTCCCAAGCAGGTTTAAACAGTGAACAAAACTTATTAGTTCATCTTCAAACCATTATACTTCATTTGCAGAATATGTATAATTGCCTATTCACACATTAAAGTTGGATCAATGAATACTTTGCAGCTAAAACAAATACTTTCATTGATCGGATCTTAGTGATTACTTTTTATTTCTTTAGGCAGAGTCTGTAGAAGGGCCAGGTAGCCTCCGGATTCATCCTTTCTTTGAAAGGTGAAATATCCGGTGAATGCCCCTACAGTCAATCTCTGTATGAGAAATACTTTGTTCTCACAATTTCAGATCAGTGGGTCTCGTTTGGGTAAATTGGTGTTTCAACTTCCCGGGGACGTAACTTTGGCATCCGATTTTCATTTGACGTGCTCAATAGCTCGTTAGAAATATATATCCGAGGAGTACAACTTTCTATGTGAGAAAAATCAATCCATGGACCCATGTTGCTCCTGGTTTTCCAAAAAAACGTCGTTTAGGGCCTCAAAACGGCTCCGGAAGTTCAGGACCCGAAAAACTGCTAAAAAATAGTAAGTTGTGTTGCAACTTAAAAACTGAACGAACTGATGGTGGGGGTTAAAATGGAATAGGTGAGTGGCCACCAATATCCACCTGGATCATTAAGGCCCAAAAACGGCTCCGGGAGTGCAGGACCCGAAAACCTGCTAAAAATAGTAAGTGGTGCTGAATGTGAAAAGCTACAAGAATTGATGGTGTGGGTCCAAATGGAATAGGTGGGTGGCCACCGATATCCACCTGGATCATTCCTCCCTCCTTAGGGAGCAATGGTCCCCATTGCGTTGAGATCCTCCCTGAGATGAAGCACATTCTGTTGAACTGGGTATTAGATTTGTTGAAGATGTCATGGACCTGTGGGCAGACATGTTGGATGCGTTTAGTAAATTTGGTTTCTTTATCAGCGTCAGATAGTACATGTGTGGATTCTGTATGTGTATTTGCAAGAGGTATGGCAACATCAAGTGGCGGTGCGTTGGGGGTTAAATCAATGGAGTGCTTGTCCTGACAGTGTAGAGGAACCTCTGTGAGTGAGGAGAAAATGACCTCGTATTCCTCCATGAATTTGTCCATCTGCTGCAGCCGTGCAGGGGAGCCCTGTTTTGAGGTTGTGGCCACAATATTCTTCTTTCCCTGTGAGCGAGTTGTAAGGAAAATGAATTTCCTGGTTTGGGAAACAATCTTACTATGTTGTTTTGCAATAGTCAAAGAGATGACAGGAGGTGGTACTACCTCCGGTATCCTGTACAAGTTATTTCCCAAAGTAATAATAACAGTACGAGGCCTAGACTCATACACAGCATGTCGCCTCCACAAGTATGGTTGGCCCAATAATACATCAGCTACATCAAGAGGAGCAACATCACATAATACCTCATCCGTGAATGGCTTGATGCGGTACGGAAGGCGGCACTGTTGGTGGATGCAGATATCTCTCCCTAGGTGAAGCCACCCGATGGTATATGGCTACAGGTGTGCTATGGTCGGTAGGCCGAGCCGCTTCACAACCTCTGCTGAAATGGGGTTCTTTTGGCTTCCGCTATCGACAAGAAATTGCAATGGAGAACCCTTCACCCACATTTGCGAATGGAAGAGGCGTCCTCTTCAGATCCTCTCGGGGTCCTCCTCCGGATCTTCGTTAGGGAAACAATGGCACCGGGATCCGACCT
Source organism: Pinus albicaulis (assembly GCA_034641835.2). NCBI lineage: Eukaryota > Viridiplantae > Streptophyta > Pinopsida > Pinales > Pinaceae > Pinus > Pinus albicaulis. Next base: position 3,017 of record JAXQQM020078968.1, read on the forward strand.
TCCAATGATCCGCTTCCCTTTATCATTGCCTTTGTCTAGTTCCGAATCAGATCGGAAATGCATCCGATTCCCGTGTGCCTTAGTTCGGCCACTAACGATCGTTTGGCCCGACACTCGTTTTGTGTCGTGAGTGGGGCTATGAAATTCACACCACTTCCCCGTGTCCTTATTTTGATTTGTGGTGTTGTTCTCGGCCGCACCGCTTGGCCTTGCCCCTTTTCTTTGGTTTGAGGGCACCCTTTCGCACTCGCGCATCCAAATTTCGCTTCTTCACTTAAATTTCTGCCGATCTTGAAGGCATAGCGATATGCCGTGCCAAGCGATGTAATGTCGAGGAACTCCATTTCCTCCCGAATGGTGTTTGTGTAGATGTATTGCGCATTTCTGAGCACCAAATATCTCCGTGAATATTTAATACCCAACTTTGTGCACTGTGGCATGGAACACATTTGTCGCTCATGCACATCCCGATCCCTGCTGCCACAAAGCAGGGTCCATCGATGCATTTGTCCTCATAGTTTTCCCACTTGGTAATATTTTTCCTTGATGCTGTTCCCGGAACGACCTAAGTCGTGTGTGGTTTTAAACAGAGAGGGTTCCCTCTGGCCCTCTTGCTCATGGTAGTTTCACCGGGCCTTTGACATGGGGTGGCTTTAGAGTGGAAAAATAATCTTTTCTCACAAAGAAATCATGGACCAAGAAATACTCCCTTTTCTAGAAAATTCAACCATCTATCTACGGGTTTGCATCTATTTGACCTTCAAATACAAGAATATCAAAGTTTACCTATACCTGAAGGAGTGGCTTCCGTAGTGGTTGGATGCAGATGTTCTATAGGTGCGCTGAAGGATCTCGGAGCAGTTATCCATCATCGCGCTCCTTTTTTCTCGAGGGCCTCTCGAGCCAATATTTCGGGAGCAGGATCTCCGCCCTCATCTTTATTTTCGCCATGGAGGTCATCGGGCTTGCGAGGCTAATCTTGCAAGGGTTCAAACCAGATCGAGCCCTAACCTCTTATACCCCGACCGCAATAAGACATGCAAAGAAAAACAAAGAAAGAGCAACATGGCTCATACCAATCGATCCGGCATTTTACAGAACACAACAAAATACACATATAACCATAAGTACAGAGATGCAAGAGAATAATGCATCATTTCATTAATATCAAATAATGTAAATATGCTTAAGGCATATAATGGAAATAAAATAGAAAGTTGGTAGTGAATCGAGAAGAGATGTGTGCTGCACTTCTAAATTGTATAAATGAGGTCGAGGGCCTATTTATTATTAAGAAACAAATGGAAAATCAAACGTCTCAAAACCCAACTCTAGGAGATGAAGCGCCAAAACTATGGTTCCCATTTGGGTAAATTGGTGTTTCAACTTCCTGGATGTAACTTTGGCATCCGATCTTCGTTTGGACGTGCTCAATAGCTCGTTAGAAAGATATATCCAGGAGTACAACTTTCAATGTGAGCAACATTAGTCCACATGGGCCCATGTTGCCATGGATCAATGTTGCTCCCATTTTTCCCAAAACGCTGCTTAGGGCCTCAAAACGGCCCTAAGTTCAGACCCGAAAATAAGTAAAAATAGTAAGTTGTGGCCGCAACTTAAAAAATCGAACGAATCGATGGTGGGGTTCAAACGGAATAGGTGAGTGGCCACCAACATTCACCTAGATCATTAAGGCCTCAAAACGAAGCTCGGGAGTGCAGACCAAAACCCGCAAAAATATATGGTAAAGTTGAAATGTGAAAAGTCGGCAAGAATTGATGGTATATGGATCCAAATGGAATAGGTGGCCACCGATATCCAATTGATCATTGGGCACTCATGACAAATTGAGGAGGCCTTTGATTGTGAATGGGGTAAGCTAGTGGAAGCCGGGTTCCCCACATGTCCGTTAGGGGAATTTCTCCCCTGTATCACTTGTGATCGGAACGTCCAAGATCAAGTGTAAGGTCGATTCGACCGGGAGAGGACCTCTCGCTTAAAGGTCGAAACCTTGGTGCCAACATTGTGCATGAATTTTTTTCCTTTCATGGTTAAGAGAGAAGTTCTTCCCCACCTTGATTACACCGATCTGACTCGCCTATGGGCTTAATTCGAGCTTTTGAGCTCTCAAGGCTTTGCCCGTCGACATCATATGGCAAAGATGTTATGAGTACTCACACCCGTCGTACCTCCATCGACTTCACAACAAATGCCACCTCCGCCATCTCGCCACTCCGGCTCCTCCTCCGCTTTAGCACGTCCATGCGGTCAGATCTTCGTCACTCCTGCCCTCGATAAAGATGTCGGATCAAGCCTATGTTTCCTTTTATTTAATTTTCCTTTTATATTCAAATATGTTGTAAAATCGGGTGAAATCAATGACTTCATCCTAGTAATTGCTTTTTATTGTTATTTCCTTATTGTAATAAGTTATGAAGAGTAGGCACCTAAGTATGATATAGTTAAGCCATATCATTTTTTATTTTTATGGGAAACCAAAAGATCAAGAAAGAATATCCACTTGAGAAATATATGGCTAAATTGCCTTTGATGTAAGAATCTATAAAGAGTAAACTCGTAAAGTATAGAAGAGTTCGGATACCTAAGGGAAATTCCCGGGTTAATACCGTGTAGCCTTTTTGTAATTATCATGGATGAGCTCTAAATTCACATCTCAAGAGCCGTTTTTGAGAGATAATATAATAACGATTTGCTCTTGCAAATGGATTCCCATTGGCCATTGAACAATATGTATGTGTTTGTCTTATGTTTGCTTTAGATTTATTATTCTATTTCATTGAATGCTTCTTCAATTATCTGTGTCTGCACGTTGGTCACCGATGTTTTAATAAATGAATTTGTCTCTATCTCCATTGTGGAAAAATGACATTCACAAGTTAATCACTCAACCACCTTAATTGGGCTTGAAACAGATTTCCTTTCCATAAATCTTATAATCTACCACCTTCTCTTCCTTAGGCCCCGAGAAGGGCAGATTCTTACCACAAAATGAGTCAACCCTCTCTCAAACTTCCTCCCCCATTCGTCTAAGCGTTCATCCACTTTATTCCCAAAGTTTGTTCATCAAGCTTTAAACTTCTGGGCCCGTTCGCATCAATCGAAATCCACATGGCCTCAAGCCCATTTTGAGCTATGTCCGTGATACATCAAAGTTAGTACCACGCTCCCATAGTTATCTCGAACCACCAACACACAAATCTTGGCAGTAAGATAGAATTAGAGAGACTCCTCATGAAAGTTATTATAAAAACCTTTGATTCTTAAGATGTCTATAATCGGGTCTTTGCAACTCGGTTTGCCTCTAGGAGCGACAAATGGCATCAAATTAGTTGCTCCCGAGCTCAATGGGCCAGAATTGAACCATTAACTCGCACTTGCTGAGTGCCTTAACAAAACACTCCCCTATCCAAGACTTCATAACCATTTTGTTTTTATTCTATTAAATAATAGAGATATTTGTATTTAATAATGATAATGGTGGTAATAATTGATATTTAATGAAATCAATTTTAGTTTTTTATTTTAAAAAAGATAAAATATACTTAATTTTCTTTTTTCTTTTATAAATGTGTTAAAAAATAATTTAAATAATTATAATTTTGACTAGTTAAAATTTTAAAAAATCACTATTGCTAAAACCATATTAATGTGAATACACACCCAAAATATATATATAAAATTAATGTCATCAAAATAATAATTTTGAATATATAATGTGTTTTAGGAATTCAGCAACGTCATATTTCATTATGAATTTAGCAAGTGTTTAATTTAATTTTATTTGTATTGAATTTTCTCTCCAAAAAGAAAATTATTTTTTAATATTATGATGGATATCTTACTAATATTTAATATATATATTTTTTATTTAATATATTTTTTTAGCAGCTATTATTTTATAAATAATTTTTTCTTTATCTAAAATATAATTCTAACTAATTAATGTGGTTCATCCTCAAGATAAGGTGAAAAGACTTAATCGATTTCTTTATGAATAAATAATATAGATGCATCATTGCCTCTGTAACAATAGCGTTAAAAACTAACCATTAGTGAATTAGATAATTAATTAGTTAGCTATTAGAAGATACAATTCAAATCATTTGTTAAAAAATATTTATTAATTAAATTAATTTCTTAATAATTAATACTCAAAAAAATTTCAAAACTCTTTATTAATAAATAAAGAGTATCGTCGTACTTGCTCATGATTTTCTATATTTATTTCAAATATTTTAGGTTAGATTGAATGTTATTTATTATTATTATTATTAGTAAAAACTAAGTTTGTTTATTTGATTAGGTAGTATATTATTTTTATGTTTATTCTTAAAATTTGAGGTTTTAGGTTAGGTTGAATGTTATTTATTATTATTATTATTTAAAATAAGTTTGTTTATTTGATTAGTTTTTAGTTTATGTTATATATTTATTTATAAATAATAAATAAATAAATAAAATAAGTTTGTAAATATAGAGATTTAATATTGTTTAGCATAATTTATTTATTTATTTTTTATTTTTAATATTTATGATTTTGAATGTTCAAAAAATATTTTTGCATCTATGTTATAAATAAATGATCTATTGATTTTATTCTTCTAACTTTGTTTTAATTATTAACCTTGTATGTAATCGTGAGAAAACCTTAAATCTTAGAAATAAACTTTAAATTTTAATTTAATTAATAATAACTATTAGATAGATAGTAAAAATTTAAATTACTTAAATATCAATATAATATTTTTAATAGTAGGGCGATAGAGGGTTGAATTATTATTACTATTACTATTATTGAGCCGAGAGGCTCATTTCACAATCCAATATGAGGAACATGTGTAAGTATGTCAAGTCCTCAAAAATAATAAAAAATAATCTTAGCTAATGTTAACAAAAAAATAAAAATAAAATAAAATCAAATAACCATATAAATAAATAATTAAAAATTTCTAAGAGGCTCATTCTACAATCCAAAGATATGATGATTTGAAAGGATAAAGACAAGATCTTTCTTAACTCTTGATAAAAATGAGAATGACAAGAAGAATAATTGAAACAATTGCTTGTATGTGATTCCAACTCGCTAACAGAGAGTGTTGTAGGTATAAACCATTAATTTTAATGTTAAATTTCAAAACTTAAGCATCATGCATAACATCAAAATATAATGGCTACAAGAATTTAATGACGAGGTTCATCCTCTCTTGGACTATGTCTCCGGGTCCGCTTCAAAGGTGTGCGATCGTTGTATTAAGAAAGTCGAGAGAAAAGGTTACATTGACTTGTCACCGATAAGCGCTAAACATCACTATCGAAAAATGTAGAAGGTAATTCTCCCTAACAAAGCAACACTGCCTCTTTTACTCGGAAAGTAGGCCTTTAGTTGGCCAAGAAAAGCTTGTGATGATCAACACACCCGACCGGTGAATTGAAGTGGATCTCAAGACAAAAGTAGATGGATCGGAATGGATGTTTGAAGTGGAACCGATGCACCGCAAACGAACTTCAAATTGAACAAGCAAGAATTGAGCTCTCCTTCTCCACACCTCCAAACAAAACTCTATCTACAATGTGATCAGAATGCTCCCGCAAAAGAATTTCATTCTTCTCTCAAGACCTCTCTCCTCTTCAAAACATATTTGTTTTCTTAAATAGGATGAGGGAAAATATATTAAACCAATCCATTCCCCATTTTTATCTTCATACACATCAAAGATTATGGTTCATTAGGTTTAATGTGAATTCCATTTTTAGATAATGAATTAAATGAATAAAAATCATTTCAAAACCTATTTCCCGATTTAGTTCACATTATGCTAGTTCTCTCGACATCATCGAGGCTAAAAGCAGATTTCAACAGAGCTATATTATACGCTTTGTTGTTCCGACTAGATAACACCTTAGTCCTTAGGATAAGGTATTAATAACCTTTAGCGCCATTTCTTATAAAACCCATAAATAAACTTTATATTAAATTATGAAACCCCACTGCTATGATAAACTATATGATCTCGATATTAACATGTGATTTCTTTTCTATATGCTTCTTCGATGATCAATCCGGTATCGCTGTTGCCAGTTAATCGCTTTATTAAATACTGACATGTGATAAGCCTTATCTCTCCGGGCAAATACGGTCAGATAGACGTATGCGTTAATCGACAATTTGATGTCACGTCTAACTCTCACATGTATAGACCCTCTCGATATGGTTATGTAGTCATGGTTATCACATAACTCCACTATAGTTACATTTCCTCTCACACATGCTATAGACCTCGACTGTTATGTAGTTTCGCTATTAAGTCATAACCCACCCATAGTTACATTGCCTCCGCCACATGCTATAGACTCCGACGCTAATATGCGTAGCTATGGTCACAAATAACTAATTGCCAAGGGTTTTAAAACCATCACATGCCACCACTCATCTTCCATGCGTCAATCGATGCGTTAGACCGCATTACATTTGGATTTGTGTAGATTTATAATGTAAGTCCGAAAGTGGGCTTTTCGTGACTCCATATAGGTTTTTATCACCATGGATAGGTTTTAGTACTTTTAGCGCTAGGTCTTACATCATTTCACCTTAGGATTTAACCTTAGGTTTAAAACTAGTACTTAGACCTAGACATAACCTTTTTGTGCTAATATTTAGGCATTTTAGGATTTAATCTTTAACAAAATGTTTTGAAGACTAATCACTAACATTTTTGCCTAACACTTAACTTAGACTCTCTAGTGCTTAATTTTTAGACTTAGCATTTTCTTTTATCCTTAGGTCTTTTACATGGATTTAGCACTTTAAAATTCTCATCATGACTAAGGGTGCTCTTTAATGTTTCATTGTCATAAGTCGATACATCTCACTATGACGACATTTTGGAATTCAATTCATGAAGAGAAAAACATTGGTGAACATTGTCAAGTCACCGATGTTGATGTCATTAACGACGAACATGTTGAACTTGAGTTCTCAGACATAACAAGAATTGCTGCATGTGACCATCTAAGTCGCTTCAATTTTGACAAGATCCTATTGATAATCTTGAGCCGATGAACCATTGCTCATAAGACCTTGGTTGATGCAATTTCGACACACAACTCCGTTTATTACAAAATCAATGACTAATTACTTATAAATGACCATCTTGGTCATTTTTTAATTTCGACACAAAACTCAAAGATCCAAATTGGATCACACCTTCCTCACGTAAAGAAATTTGGTTCTCCAAAATTTTTTGTTACAATGTATTGAAAATAACTCTTGATCCCAATTGCGTACTCATTCAGATCTAGAAAAAAATTTTACAAACTCATTTTAGACATATGGCATATAGTTCCGCCTGGGCCCATTTGGCGCGAACGTTCCTCAAAGAGGTGAATCGGATGACTATTTTTCTGGTTGATGCCAATGTTGTTTCTTGTGGTAGGATTGGACAATTTCTCTTAGGGGCATGCCCCGACAATTTTCAATGCTTTCCATAAATTCTCTTGGAATTTGTACTTTTTTGAATTTCTTGAATGATGTTCATCTTCGGATTCATTGTAGATTGAAGCAAGGTTTTTTACCTAAACGATCTCTTCTTCACTTGTAGTGTTTCATCATCTTCTTGTGGTTGGCTTCTCGTAGCTCCAATTTTCTTGTCAGAGGCTCTATGCTTCCAACAATGTTCTACACAATGCCAAGTGAACTTCTACAAATGTGCATGGATATATTCTTTTAATAGCTTTCTATAACCCACCTTGATAGAAAGAAATAACTTCTAGAGTCACTACTAGAAGATTTTTTTCTTTACCTTTCTGTCTCAGAGCTATTTGGTATGTTTCCTTTGTGGATGCAGAGACCAACATTGACTCTAAATGTGGCCCATATTTTCACAATAGTCGCACTTCATTAAATCATAACCTAGGCCTTGAGCATTTCAGACCTTTATTATACAAATATTGCTAGAAGTCTCCTCGACTCATTCTTACCAAGTCCTTCCTTCCTAATATCCCATAGCCTTCATCATGGACAAACCTTTTCTTTAGAAGCTTCATTTTTTCTTCAGCTAGAAACTTCCTCCGAGTCTGAATCATATTTTGGTGATACCAATATGTTGGGAGTCTCCTCAAAAGGTGAGGAAAATGCTCCAATGGCCTCTCCCGTTGATTTTGGAGTCATGAAAAGAGAAGAAGAACTATCTTCATCCTCCCCGATGAAAAGATAGTGTTGGCTTCTTTCTCGTTAGTAGTTGCACCTTCTATTAGAGGATTGTTTCCTCTTTTGTTCTTTCTCAAGACTTCTACCTCCGACTGCACATACTCCCTCATACTTTCCGTAGATTGCACCATCCTCTGGGGAGAATGTAAAGATTTTCAGTCAAATTTTTTATTGAACTCTCGATTTTCAATTGAAGTGTCGTTGTCTTGAGTTCTTGCCCATTTTTGTACTTGAAAAGAGTTAGTAGGCTTCCGATACCAAAATATGATCTGAAATTGGATAGACAAGATCTTTCTAACTCGACAAAAAAGAGAATGACAAGAAGAATAATCAACAGCTTTCTTGTATGTGATTCCAACTACTCAACACGAAAGTGTTTAGGTATAAACCATTAATTTTAATGTTAAATTTCAAAACTTAAGCATCATGCATGACACAAAATATAATGGCTACAAGAATTTAATGACTAGAGTTCGGCCCTCCTGACTATGTCTCCGTGGGTCTGCTTTAAAGGTGTGCTAATCGTTGTATTAAGAAACCCGAGAGAAAAGGTTAGTTACATTGACTTGTCAATGGATAAGCCAAACATCACTACACGACAATGTAGAAGGCTGAAATTCTCCGAACAAAGCTTTTCAAATACTCATTTCTTTACTGAGTAGGTCAGCTTGGCCAAGAAAAGCTTGTGATGATCAACACTCGATCGTGAATTAAAGCATTTGGACCTCTTCACAAAAGTAGATGGACTAGGTTTTGATGTTTGAAGTGGAATCATGCAATCGCAGTTGAACTTCAAATTTGAATGTAAGCAAGAATTGAGCCTCCTTCCACAATTTCCCGAAAAACTCTCTACAATGTACTCTAATGCTCCTCCAAAAGTCACTCTCTTAATTTTCCCAAGACCTCTCTTCATCTTCAAAACATATTTGTTTTCTTAAATAGATGAGGGAAATGGCATTAAACCAATCCACTCCCCATTTTTATCTTCTCATACATCGAAGATTATGGTTCATAAGGTTTAATGTGAATTCCATTTTTATATAATGAATTAAATGAATAAAATCACCAAACCTATTTCGATTTAGCTCACATTATGTTGGTTCTCTCAACATCATCGAGGCTAAAAGTGTATTTCGCTGAGCCATTATAGGTTTTTTTCATCCTCGTATTAGATAACACCTTAATCCTTAGGGATATGTATTACATAACCTTAGCGCCATTTCTTATGTAGAAAACCCATAAATAAACTTTATATTAAAGTCTCAAACCCCGATGGTTAAGATAAAATGCGGATCCCGATACAATATGTGATTGTTTTTGGAGGGCGGCTTATTCGACAATAATCTCGGATACCTGTCGCTAGCTACTGAAGATAACACCGACATGTGATAAGCCTTATCTTCTGCGTCGCCGGCCGATAGACGGCACATTAACTAACAACATGTCACGTTCAACTCGCTCACATGTCTAGACCTTCGATACGGTTATGTAGCTCTGGTTACTATTTCTTACATAACTCCACCCATAGTTACATTTCCTCCGCTCACATGCTATAGACCTTCGACTCGTTATATGTAGTCGTGCCATTATTTACACCCCGCCATAGTTACTTTTTCCTTTTCTCACATGCTATAAACTCTCCGATAGTTAACATGTGCGGCTACATGGACCTGAGGTCAACCACTCGCAGCTTTGGAAACCCAATCATATGCCATCACACCATCTTCGTATGTGTGGTCAATCGATGTTAGATCGCATTACATTTGGATTTGTAAATAGATTTATAATGTAAGTCCGAAGGGTTTTCGTGACTTACATAGGTTTTTACTACCATGGATAGGTTTTAGGACTTAAATAGGTCTTACATCATTTCACCTTAGGATTTAACCTACACTTAAAACTAGAATTTAGACATATACATAGCCTTTTTGTGCTAATCTTTAGGCATTTTAGGATTTAGTCTTTAACAAAATGTTTTGAAGACTAATCACTAACATTTTCGCCTAACACTTAACTTAGACTTCTAGTGCTTAACAAGCTGACTTTAGGATTTTCTTTATCCTCAGTATTTTACATGGATTTAGCACTTTACAATTCTCATCATGACTATGATCTTTAATGTTTCATTGTCATAGGTCGACACATCTCACTATGATGACTTTTTACATGACGACATTTTTGGACTTCAATCTTGCGAAGAGAAAAACATTGGTGAATATTGTTTCCAAGCCACCGACGTTGATGCCTAAGCCGATCGATGAACATGTTGAATCAATTCTTGCATATAACAAGAATGTTTCATGTGACCATCTTGTTCACTTACCAATTTTGACAAGATCTTGCCGATGACTTGAGTCGATGAACCATTGCTCATAAGACCTTCTCGGTTGATGCAATTTCGACACAACTCATTATTATAAAAATCGAGGACTAATTACTTTATAAATGACCATCTTGGATTATTTGTAATTTACACAAAACTTCGATCCAAATTCGATCAAGGGACATGTAAGTATGTCACTACCCTCAAAAAATAATAAAATAATTTTGGCTAATGTCAACAAAAAATAATTAAATTAAATAACCATATAAATCAAGAATTAAAAATGGACTACGTACTCATTTTACAATCTAGTATTCCACTTTCATTCTACTTGGTTCTTTGATATTTCTACTTTCACTCTTCAAGTAATAAATAAATTATTTTCATGTCTATATTAAATACTATAATTTATATAACTTTATAGAGACAAAGTACTCTAAAAATTCTATTTCTCTTATAAATATCTCAATATAGAACTTAAATAAATTGCTTGAATACCCATATTAACTAATATATTTCAATATGAATTTCTCTCCTTCTCTATATGTGTATTAATGTTTTCCTTTGTTAAATATTTCAATGCTAGAAAGCTAAAAGTAATTAAAGATAAAATAATGTAGTTACTTGCTAATAAGAGGAGAGGAAAATTTCTAAACTCATTCAATTTTCAATATAAAAAATATTCAAAAATACAATATAAACAATGAAAATTTACCACTATAAATCTATCTTAATCACATATTTACCAAGCACTAGAAGGATTACATCTCTTGATATGTAAATCTTTTTTTCTAATATTGAGATTTAATCCTCTAGACTCTTGGTATTTCTATGGTTAAAAATGGATCTATACTAGTTATTAATTTTAATAAACATTTGGAATATTTGTATTAATTTCAAGTTTTTTCCTAAGATCACAATTGTGCATGGCTATTACATTATGATTTTTTTACTAATAGTATCATCTAAATTCTCCTAAACCAAAATTATCCTTCATTGAAGAATACAACTAATACTACATATACTAGTCTGAGGTGAATACCTTCAAGAGAGCCCCAAATTAAAAAACATGTAGTACATATAACCTACTTTAAAATAGTCCACGGGTCTTGTATAGATGGTGATTGGGTGTATTTCTAAGGCACTTAGATGTTAAGTCATTGTTTCAATTCCTTGCCCAATTCGAGTGTTATTCTTAGACATAAACATTATGTAACCTTACCAATGTGTCGCAAGGGGAAGATCCTTTGAACAAATATTGAATCATTAAAAGGGGAGTTATTCAAAAAATGAGAGAAGATACTTGAAATTATTTGACGAGAAGAATGCCCCTTGGAGTAAACCATAGGATTTTTCTTGATTATTTTGCATCTTCCCAAGCCCCATGAATACTCTAAAACTTTGATTTCTCTCGCCGTAAAGGACCCTCCTTCCGAATTAAAAAGTAGTTATCCCTTTTTAAAACACACACACACACACACACATAGATTTTGTTTATAATTTTCCATATCCATTTGATGATTTTTCTTATTACATCATGAGGTGTCTATTTTGGAATAGGCTACATAATTTTAATTTAATTATTAATAATTATTAGGTAGATGGTTTAACTCTCCATAATATATCCATATAATATTTTTTATAGTAGTTAGAATATAATATTTAGGAATCATTTTTTCTTCCATCTTGTTGAACCCCTTCTTATACACTAGATACCTAGTCATAGACATGCTCCCAAGAGGGAAAGACTTGCTTTTATGAGGAGAATATGATATAATGTATTTACATTACTTTAGAGATTATAGGTTATAAATTGCTTTTGAATTAGTTCTATATTTCTCTCAAGAACTCTCTTTTGATATAATAAATCATCAATCCTCACATCCATATAAAATAAATGTGCAAAAATATCGGGAGAGAAGTTTTTTTTCAATCCCATATTCAAAGGTTCACTAATTCACAATTTTTTTCAAGATCATAATTTTGAGGTTATTTAAATGTATTAATGGTAATTGGAATTATTTTATAATGTTTTTTAATGTGGGTTTGATTTTTTACAAGAGGAGAATCAAGAAACAAGCAAGAATTACAAATGGAAGTGTGTTTCATCAAAATTACATGTATCAATTCTTGTGGATACAAGAATAGGATTGAAAAACAATGAATTAGTATTTTCAAGTTACTCCGTTGATTGGATATCAATACAAACTTCAAGCTTCCTGGATCATGCTTAGCAAGCATTGAGGATGCACTCTTCACTACATGCCCTTGGGATCCACAGTAAATGGAGAATTCTTCCACCGTGACTACTAAGCATTGGTGTTTCTAAGATAAGCAGCATTTCTCTCGTATGTCAAAAGACTAAGAGAGATATTCCAACAAGCCTTTTGTGGCAATCGAGCTATATAGTGGTTTTTTGATGTGTTATGTAAAGGCTTCCAATGCTTACTTAGGAAACAAGAGGATTCAAATGTGAGATATTACTTATTATCGTTCTCATGATCCAAACAACCTCGACTATATGAAGATGTGTTAGAGGATATCGAGTAGATGATTTTCTCAAATATGAGGTCTTCTCTCATCGGGAAATAATCGTAACATTGTATTTGATGGTGAGTATGAGAAAGTACAACAATTTTGGAGGAGTTTTTAAAAGCAAGACTCAAATATGATCTCAAGGACTCTTCTCATGTGAGTGGACCGATGTTATTTTTAGGAATAGGGAAATAAGGAGTTATTATAACAAAAGATGTTTGTGCTTTGGAAGGCCTATGTATATGTTCACAGATGTTCATTGCGCCCCTACCAAGGGCTAATTTTGTAGATCGGAGAGTTTATATTGAATCACATGTTTGTAGAAAGGAAAACACTTAAACTCCTACTTATAGAGTATTAATGCTAATATATGCACTTGATGCTCTTATGTGTTGTATGAATTAATGGTTATCTATTTAAAAAGGAAGAAGAAGAGGACATTTTCTAAATATTAATTATTTTATATTGGAATATCTCAAGAAACTATCTACTATTATAATTGTTTCATTATGTCATTAATGAGAATTTATTTTTATTTCAAGTTTATTTTATATTAAAGTGTTTCATAAATTAAAGAGAAAAATCATACTAAATTAAACTAGTGACTAATGTAAAAATGTGTGATATAATTTAATAAATGTTTGAACTAAAATGTTTATGAAATTATAAATTAAAATCAAAATTTAATAATTCTCAAAAAGGAATGTTTTGAAATGGAATTATGACATTTTAAATAATTCAAAATTTTAATTTAAATGTCAGGATATTTATATCATTGTTTATTCTTGAGTTTCCTATTGCTTAATTTACTATTATGTTGTGCTTTATGTTAAAGGAAGTCGGGCTTTGTATAGGTCATTCTAATTCTCTCTTTCCTCATTGTGTCGACCACTCCCGCTCACAATTCACTTTCAATATCAACAAATATATAATTAATATACTCATAAAAGTATAGGTGATTTGTAAACCGTCAGGATATTCCACTAGACAACTTGTCACAACAAAATATGAAGATATACTTAAAAATCCTAAATCAATGTTGTTGGGGTTTATTTCCTTATATTTCTAGATCTTTAGATTAATGTTTATTATGTACGCATGGAAACTATTTTTTTATACAGAAAATGGAGAATAACAAAATAAAAACTCATGAATCACATATGACACAAGACATATCCTCAAAAACACTTTGAGAGAAAACCTAGCTAGGAAGGTGAGGCCTCTAAATAAAAAGGGATACAATTACAAAGAAGTATGACCTATGCCTCAGGCGCTACAATGGCCACATCCTCTCTCTCGTTTTCTCTCTCTATCCCTCTCCCCTGCCTACTCCACCGTCTATGGAAAAAATGCACTTGAAATGAATTACACCCCTTATCCTCCTAATGGCATGGTTATAACATAGCTCAATAGCCTACTAGTGGTTAGGTTTCTTACCCCTCACCTATTAACCATAGTTACATGACATCCTCTCAAATTACGATGTAGAAAACAAAATTTCAACTTTGTGTGGCATAAATTCTCGGATACAAACTATGATTGAGGCGATTATTATGTTGTTGCAAAAGGTCTCATTGTGTAGAATATATAAAAAGGTCTCAGTGGCATAGTGACAAATTTTACCTAAAAATACTTCTTTGATGCCTAAAAATGCTCCCCGAATGTTTCAAACCCCAATTTTCCAAAATACGTTTCGTTGTTAAAAGTCTTCCTATGAGATAATTCCTCCACTTTTTTTCCACTCTAAAAGCATCAAGATTGATGAAAAAAAATATAATGTTTCAATCCGGATCACACTTCCCATTTTGGGAGGCTTTTGGTCCCCAAAAGCTTTTACTAAATGAATTCAAAAATTTTACTCCACCTTCGGGTCTACCATTTAGCTCGATCGAAAGTTTTATTTTCAACTCCAATATGCCGTAGGTCATGTCGCCCCCTATCTTGCAATTTTGGACCTCTCCTTCAAAATTATCTTTTGTTAACTCTCATTCGAGCATCTAGTGTCACATCCTCCATAAAGTTTGGATTCATTCCTATTTCGATCTAGTACAGAAGGCTCATAGAGTTTCGTGTTCTCAACATTCATATGAAGGATTGCTGTCTCCGCTAAAAGTCGCAACGAATCCCCGAGTAGAAACTCCCCAACAATTGTTCAGAGCAATCCAGAAAATTTATGCAAGATCATGCAATCATTTGCAAGCTTATGGTATCCGGCCCAAGTAACAAGATCCTTATCTGCTGGATCTAGCAAAAATGGTAGCAGAAGCCTTCGCATTGATGTAAAATCAAAGAAAAAGGTTTTTTTCACATTTATTTTTGTAGATCCTGGAGGAAAGGAAGAGGTTTTTTAATAATGGACCTTATTTTATGAATAATTCAGGTATGTTCATGAGACATTCTGTAATCCTATTATAATATGGATATGAAAATTTTCTCGAAGATCCCATATGGGTTAGATCAGACTTTACCCGAGGATTTTTGGAGGAAGATATTCGGAATCAAATAGGCAAATCTATTTAGAAATTTATACAAATCTTAGAAATTACCGCAATCCAATCTCGAATCACTAGTTCCTAAATCGAGACACCACCCTTTGGATTTACTCGTATCCCTCTCCAAAACCTGTTATGGGATTCCTAGGGCCTTTTGCGAATGAACCGAGACCACCTCTCGCCCCATTCTCCCAAAATCCATCCAAAGAATTCCAAAGCTCAAAACTAAGATCAAAATCCAAACACACGATGGCATCCAAAAGGCAAGGCAAGGTCAAAACCATTAGCTAAACCTGACAAAACTATGTGTTATCGATAAGAGAACCAAATGCCAAATATGCGTATAATCCATGTCCAAACCAGCCAGGAATTCAGACATGCAATATGTTACCTACAAGTATTCTTGTTGAAGCGACTAGATATCGTCTTCCTTGCTTAATCCTTGCTTTCCTTTCTTTCCTTGTCCTTCCTTTTGCTTGCTTTCCTCCTTCTTGGCTCAATGCTAAAATTCTCCAAGAAAAATCTAAGTGTCCAAGAGTAAGTGAGTGAGAGAGAATAATGAGAGAGCTCCAAAATGAACCGAAAAAAAGTACCAACGATCCCCAAAAGCCTTTTTATCAATGAGACCTCTATTTTCTTCATTTTCCATTATTTTCTTCATTTTCTCCTCACATGTAACCTATGACCTTTTACCTTCCTTTTCTCCCATTTTCCTTTATTTTAATAGACGAATGCCAAAAATACTTTTTTTCCTCTTTTACCTTAGCTTACGACTTGCCAATTTTCCTTTAGCCATAAACACATCCAAAGGATGCCCACTACGATACCTTTTCCCAACATTCAACTTCTGGAATAAGTAACCCATAATCCATGGTATTATTTTTTCCTTTATTAAATTTTATTATATGAATTTTCGCTGAGTTCCATATGTAATATTCCGCCATGTATGCGTTTATACCACCAGGAGAGAGGTAGGTCGATGCAGAGTTGTAGTTCCAGAGTTGTGCGTAGTTGGTGATGGTCCATGAAGGAGCGTAGTTGGTCATGGTCCATGAAGGAACGTAGTTGGCCAGTTGACAAATGCATCAAAGTTAGCATAATGGTTTGTGGATGAAATACAGATAACCACAGTCAAACATCAATAACGTGTATGGAGGATAAGAGAAGATAATTGAGAACACCTTCTCGCTAAGAGGGAGTGTTAGTTTTGTAGTATCATATGGTGTTATACTACCAAACTTTGTGGAGAGGCTAAAACACATAAGTTCTTCAAAACCCATAAATCATTTTTGGAAATTCAACTCAGAGATAGCTCCAATAAATTAATTGACCATCATTTAAATTCTTTTCGTAAGTCTAACTTAGAGAACTAGTTAATTAATAGTAATTAATCGAGAAAGGAGAATTTCTAAACTCATATACATCGACTTGTGATGATCTAGCCATCAATTTAGTTTTTAATCTTGGTCGTTGAAGTCTCAACTGAGATTATAAGAAGAGGTAGGATGTAATGCAGAATACACCAAAATACTCGTTGATCAAGGTAATTGATTTTCCAAAGGAAGGATTCAAATGGTGTTGAGATCGAAATCAGTTGATTGAGTAGCAGGTGGCACCCGGATAGTACACCAGATTTGTAGAGGAGGTTCTAGTTTTGGAGATGTAGTGAGAGTGGAGGCCATATTATTTCTAGGAAGAGGTCAATTTAGTTGTCAAAGTCTGTAGAAAAAATCTCAAGAAGCTAGGTGATTTAATAACTGAGGAGGTCAAGTCCCAGCCGTGACCTACCACAATGAAGGTATTCCATCGCTTAACATAGCAAGAGAAGGCTCAATGGACCAATTTTCAACTAGAGAGAATTATCATAAAGGAATTGCTTCGCTGTAACCACCACCACAACACTCACCGTAGTCACGCCCGTTGAGACTGTAAGGTCGACAGAGGCTGGGGAAGAAGGCGTGGGGGAAGGATTTTGCCCAACATGACGCCATCTATGTCTCCGCATGACCGGAGCCGATGATGAACCATTATGGACCTCTAATGAGCCATTATGAGTCTATGATGAACCTCCATCATGTTCCCGTGAGTGAGGTGTGACCGCATAGTACAATCTCCCCATAATTTACTGCTGCAAAAATCATATTGAGTTGAGTGCTCTATGTGTCGAGATATTAATTGCCCTCGGTCGTGTCTCGTGTCCTTTGGTCGACCTTATGCCACCCCTAATTGACATCGGATCTATACACCCATGTGTGGGGAACTAAACTATAACTTTATTTTAAATTATAATAATAATAACTATTAAATAATAAAAATAATACATATATATTAAAAAGCATGAAACAAGATTATTAATCATGGAGATTTAGTCCATTTTAGCCATAGAGATTCTACCATGAGCCAAAAACCATGGCTTCTCATTCAAAAGACCATAACGCAATTCATATGAAACTTGTTCACGTGGTATATTTTTAATTAATCAATTTAATTAAAAAAAAGAAAAATTAAACATAACAACTTTATAAAATAAATATCAACCTTTGATTTGTGTGTATGCTATTATAAATATTCTAAAATATTTTGTGTATGTTAAATCTTTACCATTCATCTAATAATTATTGATAATTAAATTATAATTATAATCTTTTTCTTCCAAAATAATATATATCTCTCCATTTAATAAAAATATTAATTAATATACTTAAATATATCATATCATTTTTTCTTAAAAAAACACAAATAAACCAACTTATTTTTAAAAGAAAATAAAAACATGCATTATACGCATTTATGATTTATATAAAAACAAAGTGGAACAGAGGCCGAATTTATCTATTATCATTTAGGAATTTATTAACAAATTCCATCAATTGTCATTTAGGAATTTATTAAAAAACATCACGCTTTCCTTTTCATAGCCAATGATCATGAGCTCCACTGCAAAATGAGTTTGAACCTTTTTTCAATGAAGCTTCACTCAATACGGTTATAATTTCTTGACTATTTTTTAAAGAACCATACGCATTTCTTCCTTTCTTCGTTATAGTCCTCGATCAACTTGTTGTTTAACTATGAATGTAGTCTATAATCAGATAATGAAGATCAAGTGGTTTTGACTATTCATATAAATATCATGCAGAGAAAACTGGCTAAAACCTATGGAAAACAGATTAAAAACGTCAAAACAATAAATAATAAAAATAAAGACCAAGTCAAAAACAAATAGTCATAATAAAAATAATCAAAATCATAAAAATACTCATTAAACATAAAATATGATTATATTAATAAATATGATATTACCATACTTTCAAATTGTATGATTATATCACTAAATAACTTTTAATATATTATTATTATTATTATTTTATTTAAAATAAATAAATAAATAAATATATATATATATATATATATATATATATATATATATATATATATATATATATATATATATATATATATATATATTATCTAGTGAATATTTGAAAGATTAGAATTAGTTAGATCCACCTTAAGGATCTATGATGAAATAGTTGAATGAGGATTTTAGATTTTATTTTTGATCTTTAGTACAAGACACACTTTCAAATTGTATGATTATTTCCACTAAATAACGTTTAATATATTAAAAATTAATAAGAGATATTGGTAATTGCTATATCCATTAATATTTGAATTAGGTAGATTCTACTGAAGAATCCACCAAATATTTGTACCAAGCACTTCTCACCTGAGAGTGTGGAATCTGAACAAGTGAACTCAATAAATAAAGGTACTTTAACCAGTTGACTACCAATTGAGCTAACCCTGAGCTAACTATGAATATATTATATAAATAAATCAGTAAATAAATTATTAGTGGTTAAAACATTTATAATTATCCCATTATTCTACATTCTCGGCCTCTCTTAAAGCATATTTTTGAATAAATTTTGCTTGAATTCCAACATCAACAATTTTTTGAATTGTAAGTTTAAGTTTTTTTTTTTTGCATGAAAATAACTAGTTTATATATCATAATGATTGATTGACAAATCTACATATGATAATGATTGATTGAAAAATCTACATATCATTTTTTCAAAGCATGTTCAACATTTCTTCTTCCCATGAAGCTATATCATCATATAGAAGTAATAAAGTTAGAAAGTTGAATTAAAAGACATATTTAAACAAAAATTTACATCATTATCTAGTTTAGGAATCATAAAGAAAGACAGATCACAAAAAATTGAAAATTAAGGAAAACTTATGTGTCCTTTTGCTTTGATGATATTGTCTACCATGAGTGTAAAAAATGTTATCCACAAAGATCCCTGTCCTTTTTGATAAGAGAGCTAGCAATAGTGTTGGCCTTCCTATATATGTGTCAGTGAGATCTAGTTGAAGGACTACCCGAAAGCATATTAACGTGAGGTATCCAACCATCAATATGTGGAGGAGAAAAAATAAGTATCGTTTGTGATTCCATCAATGAGTGTTTTAGAGTCACCAAAAACATGTAAAATGTCAATGTTTAGTCTAATAGAAAACCATAGTAACCCTCAAAGCGACAATGCTCCTAAATTTCGAGTATTGGTAATTTTCACCAACATACCAAGAGATTTTGTAGTGATTCGTTGATCCTGCAAACACACACCACAAACTACGTATCCTCTCCGAGAAAACCATCAAAAAATCTAGTAGGAAATAAAATCGTAGTTGGAAAGTATTGAATGGAGAGACCCCTTTCGCATTGTGTACCCGAACCATGATTGTCCATCCATAATCGACTCTTGATGATAACCCTACTAATATCAAAATCATAATTTTCAAATATCGAGATTTTCTAGCCCTTCCATATCTCCCATAAAATATACAAAGGTACCACCTATAATCTTCCTCCATCTATCCACGTATCGTACATTGTTCAATGGAGAAAAATGTCTAAATGGTATGTTACATTGTAGCATAATGTGACTCCATATTTGTAAAGTGATGGGACATTCCATCTATGTGTGTATTGGTATCCATATCAAATTTTCATATTGCACATCTACTCCAAGTATGCATACCCCTTCTCCATAGATTCTCCCATGTTATGTTCTATTGTGCCATAGTAACCAGGAATACAAAATTAGTATTTCCAAATTTTAGAAAACCGTGACAGAAACAAGGAGAATTTGACCTGCAAAATATGTTCATATACCTGTCGCCCTGGGCCAGACTGGGAGTTTTATAAAGTGATTTTCAGTAGGTAATTCCCGGGTCACAAATCTCCGACGAAGTGGGCCTTTGTGACCCCAAGTTTGTTTATGAAATTTTGGTTTTATCTTTAAGTTTTGAAGTCCGGTATGTTATTTGTTAAAGGGTGATTAAATATTCTCACCTTCGATCCATTAAAAGGAAGCTATCCATGGGGTAAATTTCACGCCGTCAATGCTTCAAAGGCATTGATGCCTCACGAGCCCTAATATAAAGACTGCACATAAAAACCAGTACAATGAATAAATCACAAATAAAGAGTATCAAGGTTTCCAGAGCAAAACATAATTTAATGGAAGATTGAATACAAATTTATGAGGATTACAACTAAGATTGATTATCAAAAGCCTAATCCTCCAAATTAAAACACGCTTAAAAGAAAATCATAAGTGCTTATCGTGACGTAGTGTCTCCACCGCCAATATCCGAGGCAAATTGATTCCTCCCGGCCTACTATAGTGCTACCTATGCCTCAAGGCATTCTAAACATAGGCCGGGTTATTGATCAAAAGAAACATTTGCCTCAAGTGTTAGCCCAAAGAGTTAATTCGCACATAAACTTAATGACAAAATATCAAGCATAGGTTACTTTAATATAACACAGAGGCCTCAAAAGTCAATACGAGCTCCCACCGAGCTTGATCTTAATGAAAACATTAATATAGTCAAAACATCCTGTGAAACTTCTTCATCGAGCCCCTTAAACGCCGAGAAGCCATTTAGTCTATACACCGACTCTAGAGATTTTTTATTAGATCCCGCTCCCTCATTCTTATATAATACCACCGGGAGAAAATGAGAAAAGGGTTGGTTGTCAACTTTTGAAATATACTTGAGCTTGAGACTTCTACTTGTAAATAGTGTTCATCGGTTCTGAGCTCGCTTGTGATAGATAAGTTAGTCTCGAAGGCGTAGATGATTGCTAAACTAAAGCATTGGACTTAAAGTTGTAATCGGTTTGGAGCATCAATACAAGGATTTATGGGATCCCGGTCTATGTCGATGGTGATGTTTTTCTGTTGTAACTCTCGTTATTTTGTTTCTATTTTCACCGTGTTCATCTTCTTATAAAGAACAAATATGCATAGAGTTAGGACTCATCGTATATCAAGCATCTTCTCCATCAAAATCTTTATCTATATGTTTTCTTCCAATTCGTGTTATTTAGGAATGACTTCCACCACTTAAGCATAGGAATGTCGGTGTTCCTCATTCTACCTGCCTTAATTTCGAATATTTTTCTTGATGTTATTTTCATTTCATGTTAAGTAGAGATGAACTAAGGAAGATATGGTGAGTCCCGGTCCTAGTTTTATCCCAAAAGACTCCGTTCGAAAGTTTCTCGGAATGTGTCAAAAGTCGCTAGTTTCAAAGTACTTACCAGATCTTAGGCCATTCTCGTGTTGTCTTTGTGTTTGTCTTGAAAGTAACCAAGTAAAGTAGAGCTAGAGATTTGTGGTGAGCCCGGCCCACTTCAGTTTCTTCTCCTCCTCCAACAGTTGCCTTTCGTGTTTCCTCTGCTTTTTAAATGTTTTTCTATTAAAAGTATATCAAAGACTCAAGCACAAGTAATTTACCATCATGGATTGATTTTGTTGCCCTTCTTTAAGTGTTTGTCATAGCTTCTGCTAGTTTCAAGTACTTACTAGATCCTGGGTCGCTCTTTGTTCTTCATCTATTTAATTCCCTTATTTTGTATCATTTCATTCTATAAATCAAACTTTAAAGAGATCCTTAGACATAGATGACTTGCCCCATGGACCACTCTGTCTCCTTTTGTCATGCTTCAATTAAACCCTATTATGACTCCATAGCCCAATGGACTAAAACTTGCAATTATCTATATTTTTGGCCAAAGCTTGTTCTATTTGCTTGCAACTTCACACCTTTGAAACTCTTTGCATCCTAGAACTTCCCACCTCAAATAATATTCATGCTCAACCATCCAAAAACAAAAACCTCACCCTTCATAACTAGCATAATATCATTAACCAAGACTTAAAGACAAATCCATCTTTACACTTATTGGAGAGGATCCCTCTCCGTATCTTCGGGAGGGCTAGATCCTCTAGAATCCCAAAGTGGTTGAAATAACTGTTCTCCTCACGGACTTTTTCCATTGCTAATTATGTGGTGCCAACATTTCAGCTGATCTACTGGGATCGAACCTGACCTCTGCTTTCAATTTGTATACAACCTTGTTTAGTGAGTAAAAAGAAGCTCTTCAAGCACTACCAAGAAATGGTAATCATGATGAAGCTTGTTTGAATCAAAGGACAAACTAGGCAAACCTGTTTCTCACGAGCTTTATCTAACCTTGAAAATCAATTGTTTAGCCATAAGAGTAGACTATTTTGTCTCATGACCGTAGCTGTTGTGAAACGTATTTAGGACACTCTTAGAACCACACAACCGAAAAATAACTCATAAAACACAAAAATATTTCGATTGGTATCCAATAAACATGGTGGTGGACCATAAAACCTTTTACCTCCTTAGAGCTAAAACTTCCACTTGGCAACTCCACAATCTCGAAAGACTTTAAGACTCCACCGGGAAGAACCCTTTATCATTGTAATATCATTCAAACTCGCTTAGAGGACTATAGGATTAGAATTTGTGTAAATAGATTAGTTGACCTTTTAAAGTCCGCTATACTTTTGGTTGAACTTTATCGCTTATTTGTCCAAAACACAAACATGGCCTTAGAAAGATTCACACTAGAGCCTATTCCACCTCGATCCACCCTTCGAGATAGTTGATAACCTTGTAAATTATCCTTAGGAAGTCTCCTAGGATTAAATTATCAACTATTTTCAGATCACCCTTGGAGAGCTAGTTCACTTCCGAAAATCTTCCTGTACCTCTACAACAATCACAAGTTGACTCTATAAATCCCTTTAACTAGGTCTCTTTGATGATTTAGATTAGTTAGGATTCTGAGTCTTCACTTTCATCTCCTTCAAACAAGTGAACATCCCCGGTAGTAGAGAACAACACCTCCCGATTTACATTTCCTTCACACTCCTAGGGTGTCTCTCATCCAAGATCAAATTTCTCAGCGAATCTATTGTTGTTCCATCCACATCCCTTCATCCTCCATTCAACGTCCAAACCACTCCACTTCAACCCACTTTTCCTTTTGTTAATCCATCTCTCGTGAATCCACTCCTCCACCTCCCCGCCATGGCTGCATGGTATGCTCCTTAGTCCTTCAGACCATTAGTGAATCTTCCTATAGGACTATCATCTAAAATTCCATTGTATGATGCTAGTAATGCTACAATCGTATCACAACATGTGGATAAGATGAATGACTACTTTGAGAAATGAAAATTGATGATGATTCCGTCAAGCTTAGATTATCTTCTCAAAGCTTGGGGGGAGAAGTAAGAAAATGGTTTAAAGGCTTAACCCCCCATAGTATCAATGATCTCCAAGATTTCCATCAAACATTATTAAATAAATGGGAAGTGAAGAAGAATCCTCTCCAAATCCTCTCCAATCACAAGAACCTCCACAGAAAACATCGGGGAAAGTGTACAAGCTTATTGTACTAGATTTAATATTGTGTACAATGCACTTGCCCCAGTTCTAAAACCTCCACAAGGCTCAGCATTAAACAAGTTTCCTGACGGGTTTGACCCTGAAATTTCCTATCAGCCGAGGGAGAGAGATCCTACAACTTTTGACAATATGCAAAAAAGGGCTCATGCTGTGGAATTTAACTTGATGGAGAAAAGAGCAAGAATGAAAAATGAGAAGAGAGTATCCTTTAGAGAGGAATCCACACCTTATACTTCCAGCTAAAAGATGGAAACAATGATGGAGGAGATGATGAAGAAAATGAGCATCTTTGAGAGAGCACAAGAAAGTCAAAACCAAACTGCTCCTCAAAACAGAAACCAGAACCAGAATTAGAATTTTGGAAGGAACCAACCTCCAAACAGACCTAGGGAAGATGATCAATAGATCACTCCTCCCTTTCATAAAAACTATGTTAGTGAGGTTGAGGAAACGGATGAAATAACATAGGAAGATGATATCAACATGCTGGGAGTAGATAATGACTACTTTTAAGTCCATTATGATGGAAAACAAGGTCTTTACACTCCCTATGATGACAAAAGAGATGATGATGAAAATTATTATCAAGACATGGAAAATATCATCATAGAGTCTCAAAGCGAATATGAACTTAGAAGTAAAACTAGTCAAAAAACTCCCAACACCAAAACCTCTGATAAAGGTAAAGAGAAAGGCACTAAAAATGTTACACACCAGAGTGCAGGCCTTAGCAGTACTAACGCTTCAACTAGTACTCCTGTTAAAACCATTTTGTCAAATGTAAATAAAAAAAATTAGTAAACAGATGTTGCTGAAAGAGTGGGAGCTAGTAAGGCTGAGTCAAGTTCTTCGAGGAACCAAATTCCTTTTAGCCTAGAGAAGGAAATTTCAAAGATCAAAATATTTGTTCCCCTGACTAAGTTAGCTACCTAGAATGTATATAGGACCCAAAATTTGAAGCCTTTAAATATTGAGGATAATAATGACACATTCAATCTTAATGATGACCAACCAGAGCTTATTTTTGGTCCTAATATTGAAGGTAAGTATCAAGAGGGACCTGTTCCTCCCTTTTATGTAAGTTTAGATGTTCATGAAAAAAGTTTGCACAACTCTATGCATGATTCTGGGGCTTCTCTTAATTTGATGCCTAAAGCTGTCATGGAGAGCCTGGGTCTATAAATCACCAGACCTTATAAAGACCTTTACTCCTTTGACTCGAGTAGAGTAGAATGTTTAGGATTAATCAAAGACCTCTGCATTAACTTAGCCCAGATTCCATCGAAATGCTTAGCAATGGACATTGTTGTGGCTGGTGTGCCCCAAAGTATGGAATGTTGTTATCTAGGTCTTGGGGGGCTAAGTTACAAGGAACCATGCAAATGGACATGACCTATGCGACTGTCCCTATTTTCAATCAGACTAGAAGACTTTACAGGGAGTCTCATATTCAATACACAGTTACAAGTTAAGGTAGACCTCAAAACTCTCCTCTTTATTATATAAATATGGGCCTTGATTCTTTTATTCTGTTTAATGATGAAGCACTTACTGAACAAGCCACTTTAACAGAATTAATGGCCGTTAGGGAGAAGGAAGAACACAATGCAGAAATTTCAAAACAGTCTGCTACATTTGAAAACATTAGAAAAACTAACATAGGTATAGAGCTTCAGGTCATGCGTCCTTTACTGTTAAACCTTGACTGTCGAGCAAGTATCCCTCAAAAAAACGAAAATCTTGAGGAATCAAAACAATTACAACTAAGTGTTGATATTCCACAACAACTAGAAAGCGCTTTAGTTGAAGAGGATAAACACCAAATGAAGGAATCCAAAGCTGATCCTCTATGGAGTATGTTTTTTGAGGGGTTGTGCACTAGAACTAACGCTGGTGCAGGTGTCTAGATTTGCAGCACTGAAAATAATCACACAAAGAGCATCTCCTGTAAATTAAAATTTCAGTGTTCCAATAACATAGCGGAATATGAATCCCTATTTTTAGGCTTACGTTTGTTGAAAAAGTTAGGAGCCAAGAGAATCAAAGTGCATGGGGATTCCAAGTTAATCATTAGACATGTCAATGGGGAGTATAATGCTAATCATCCCAGACCTAGGGCCTACCGAAATTATGTCGTGGACCTTTTAAATTTTTTTGAGGAGTACCAGATAATTTTTGTCCCAAGGAAAAGAAATATTGCGGCCCAAAACTTAGCCTTTGCAGCCAGAACATGCTTAACGCCATATGAAACCAAAGACTACACAACTCAAATAAAATTTAGACCAGTCGTACCTGATAACAAAAAATACTGGCAAGTGTTCGATGGGGAAAAACGAATAGAAGACTTCATGCAATTGAGAAATGAATTCAAACTACACAGCTCAGACTCATATTATGATTCAGACTGGAGTGAAGAAAATTTTCTTGGTGAAGAAGAACCGTCTTCTGAACTTGTTAATATTAATCTACTGACTGGAAAAATTTAAAATAAAACAGAACTAACTACAGAATTAGGAACAAAGGAGTTAGAAACTCTACGGTCCATAGATCATAGTTTTCCTAAGGTTCTAGCCCCTTCAGAAGAGTTTTTTGATTTCAATGATGTGGCCAAGAAGCCAAAACTAGAACTTGTAGAGACTAAAATGAAAGAGTACAATATAGGCAGTGAACTTAAACCTATTATGATTAAAATATATAATACCTTACCAGCTCACATTAAACTCAAATACATAGAGCTATTTAAGGAATTTTCTGATGTTTTTGTGTGGAGTTATGAAGATATTAAGTCCTATGAGACCGAAATAATACAACACAAAATTCCTCTCAAGGAAAACCAAAAACCATTCAAATAGAAGCTTCAAAGAATTAACCCTGTTTAGTTGCCTTTGGTTCGAGAAGGAGATTAAGAAAATGTATGAAGCTGGTATTATTGTCCCTATTAGATATTCTGAGTGGGTGTCTAATCTAGTGTCAGTTAGGAAGAAAACTAGAGAGATCAGGCTTTGTATAGGCTTTAGAGACTTAAAAAAAGCTTCATTAAAAGACAACTACCATTTGCCCAAGATGGATCATATTTTACAAAGGGTAGTAGGGTCTAGAAGAATTTATTTTCTTGATGGTCTTAGTCCACCCTGATGATCAACTAAAGACAGCATTTACTACACCTTGGGGCACTTTCATGTATGTGAAAATGCCCTTTTGTCTAATGAATGCTGTAGAAACTTTTCAGAGAGCCATGGACATAGAATTCTTGAAGGAAATAGGATTCTTCATCATTATATACCTTGATGATGTCACCGTGTTTTCAAAAACAGATGAAGAGAACTTAGAAAATTTAATAATAATTTTCAAGAAATGCAGAAAGTTTGGGATATCTTTGAACCCTAAGAAGACACTATTCGGTCTCCAATAAGGTGAACTTCTTGGGCACATTATTTCAGAAGAGGGTATTAGGATAGATCCAAAGAGCATTGAGGCCATATTGCAAATATCTCATCCTCAAAACATCAAGGAGTTGCAATCTTTCATTGGAAATATTAACTTTTTGAGAAGGTTCATCCCCAACTTGGCTGAGCTCCTTAGAAATATCACAAACATGTTGAAGAAGGAGCAAGGGGTAAAATGGACCTTGGAAGCAAAGAGGTCCTTTGAGATGGTGAAACAAGCGTTAACCAAAACACCGGTTCTAATAAGTCCTGATTTTTCAAAATATTTTTATATTTTTTCATTTGCATCAGAACATACCATAGCTGTTGTCTTTTTACAGAAAAATCCACAAGGACAAGAGCAGCCTATTGCATTCTTTAGCAAGTCTTTGAGAGATGCTCTTTTGAAGTATAACATTATGGAAAAGCAAACCTTTGCTTTGGTTAAGGCTTTGAAAGAATTCAGAGTATACATCCTTCACTCACACATCATTGCCTTTGTCCCAAATTCAGTTGTGAAAGACATTCTTACACAGGACCTAGACGGTAAAAGAGGTAAGTGGATTGTTGTTATTCTTGAATATGATTTAGAGATAAAACCCACTAAACTTATCAAAGGCCAAGGTTTAGCTAGGTTGATGGTTGAATCCAATTTTGAAGTTCTTGATATTAATATGATTAATGCTTTAGATGATCAAGAGGAAATTTCAACTCCCATTGTTGAAAATCATTTTATGAATTCCTCTTAGTATCATGATATTCTTTATGTTTTGCTTAATTTGAATACACCTCCTGGTTTGACAAAAACATAGGCAAGGTTCCTAAAGTTAAAATCTATAAACTATTGCGTTATAGATAGATGTCCTTATTGGAAAAATACAAGTGGGATATTGCTTAAATGTTTGTCCGAGTTTGATGCAGAGAAGGTTAAGCACGAGTTCCATGAACGGGAGTGTGGAGGCCACCTATACTGGAAAACAACAACCAACAAAATCTTAAGGGATGGTTACTATTGGCCTACTCTTTTTCATGATGTACACAAAATGATCATTTCCTACCATAAATGCCAACTTTTTGAAGGAAAAAGAAAGTTGCTACCTCTGCCTCTGCATCTAATCACTGTTGAAGTCCCTTTTCAAAAGTGAGGACTTCAATTCATAGGTGAAATCCATCCGTCATCCTCTGTCCATCACAGATGGATTGTCACTACCACATACTACTTCACTAAATGGATAGAAGCCATCCCTTGTAGGCAAGCCAATGATTTTGTTATTATAAAATTTATAGAGAATAATATTCTTTCTAGATTTGGTTGTCCTACCAAGATCATCACTGATAATGCAGCATCATATGGATCAAAGAAGATGGTTGAGTTCTGTCACAAGTATCAGATAACATTGGGGAATTCCATAGCCTATTACCCTCAAGGTAATGGACTTGCAGAATCCTCAAACAAGAGTTTAGTGAACATAATCAAGAAATTGTTGGAGGACAACAAGAAGTCTTGGCACACAAGGCTTGTGCATGCACTTTGGGTTGACAGATTGACATTGAAGAAATCTATTGGAATGTCACCCTACCAACTTGTGTATGGCACAGATGCAATTTTTCCAACCAGCCTTGGTGTGCCAGTTATGAAGTTGATTCAAGAGTTCCAAACTGAAGATAATGACATGATCAGAAGGATCAATTAAACAATTCATCTTCAGCAAACCAGAGAAGAGGTTTATAACAAAGCATTACAAAAGCAGAACAACATCAAGAAGCTTTTTGACAGAAGAACAAAGGCCAGCAATTTCAAAATGGGGAACAAAGTTTTAAAGTGGGACTCAAGGATGGAAGACAAGGGCAAGAATGGAAAATTTGACAACTTATGGCTTGGCCCTTACTCTATTTATTCAGCTGATGGTAACAATGCCTATTTCTTACAAGAGTTGAATGGAGCAGAATTGTGTGGGGGTCCTCTCAATGGCAGGATGCTTAGACATTACTTGTCTTGATCCATGTCATGTTTTGAAAGCCTTTTTATCTTTTTTATCATTATAAATATCTCATCCACCATTTCATTCAAAGTTAGAAAAATAAAAAATACAAAAACAATGAAAGAAAGAAAAGAGGGCAGATTGTAAAAACAAGAAAGGTATAGCCCCATACCAAAAAAGAGAAACAAATCTGAAAGTGTGCAAGCTTAAATGCTACTCCTAAAAATACACACTTCTAATTAGTCATACAACCTAATATTGAATAATTAGATTTAAATTTTCTACTGATAGGATAGTGAATTCGATTTTCCAAAATGTTTAATCTGGGCTTATCAGTAGATACATTAGGATACAAATTAAAGGTTCAAACATGCTCAAAATCTGAACCTAAGTTTCTGAGGAGAATGACTCGAATGTGTTTAAAATTCTGAGTCAAAATAGAGATAAAACTGGTTCTAATTAGCTCAAAATCTAGACCAGTTGATAAAAGAAAAATAGCTCAAGCAAGAGTCAAAACAAAGTTGAAGAAAATATGAAGGAAGTGCTCTGAACTTTCAGATCTTAAGCCTTCCATTTTTGTTTTAAATTTTTTGTAAAATAATATCTATGTGCAACTTTTTTTTTATGCCATAGATCAGCATCAAGTTGGACTTTTCAATCCTGAATTGTACGCTTTTAAATTTCTGTTGTAGAATTTAGAGAATAAAAATCTGTTACACTGTTTGATACTAACAGGTTAGTAGATTAGGTAGAGAATCATATGGAATCAACTATTTAAACTGATTCCATGGAGAAATAAGGAGTAGAAATAGATTATATTTCTTTCTTTCAAAAGAATAAAATGTGTAAAAATATTTTTCCAATCCAAGTGCACTCTAAAGAAGAAAAAATTTTAGATCAGCAGGATTGGGTAGGTAGAAAGCTTGTAGATGAAAGATCCATCGTTTTTATGGCTGCTAAATATGTTTTCAGAGAAAAAGAAGATCATCCAAGGAAAGAAATGCAACCCAATGGATGAGGCATAGATCAGCCTCCCAGAGAATGCAAGTCTGAAGTTCTTGATGCCTTTAAGAAGGCACCATCCCCAAGTGGAGCCACTGTTAGCCAGCTATAAAATTTTTTATCTCAAATGTTGGCTAAAACATTTTAGGAGTCTTCAAGAAACAAGTTTTATTGATAAAATATGTTATCTCTTGAAGACTCTTGAAGGCCTCATGCCTCTGCCCAAATCTTCGCTGCTGTTACCTTTTTATACTCAGAAATTCTGCTGATTTCATGAGAAAAGACTGCTGCAAAATCATCATTTTTTCCCTTCCTCCACTCAAAACTAACCTTCATTTTCTCCCCTTTTTTTCCTCTATTTTTCATGATTCCCCTTCTTCCATTTATGAAAATCATTTTTACATAGTTTAAAACTCATTTTTAAGCTATGCCTAAACCCCCAAATCCATTGAGAAACTTGAAATTTTTCATAAAAAATACATATTTTTTGTATAAAGGCTTAAGCCCCTTAGGCTAAGCCTAAACCACTTCCCGTCCATATGCTCGCACCCTAGAACCAGGTGCTAGAGCCTTTCAGCGCTTATCGCATCGGAACAATACGCAGTGTGCAAGTCTTTTTTCCTCACAAGTTTTCCGATACGATTAGCCCTCTGTTTCATAACCCTCGATCATATTATTTCTCCATACAACTTGTGGGCCCACAATCAGGTTTTAAATCATTGTGAAAATCCATCTCCGATCCATTATTTACTTTGTATATAAAAAAACCCACTTACCCAAAGTTTTCGTCTAAAGCGCTGGAGTTATGTTTTTTAAATATAAAAATGGGTAGATAGAAAGACCCAGTCAAAAATTCCGATGCGATTAGCCCATTTCATAAGCTCCACCCCCCCACCCCCCCTCCACTTCACTCCATATAAACTCATGCTTGGGACCAAAGGGTAAATTCCCAAGGCACTTAATCGCATCGGAGGATTTCACAATGGGTAGATTGAAAAGCTCGACCTTCGATTGCGATCAACCCTCATAGCCATTAAGCCCCGGGCCTATTATCTCTCCATACATCGGAAGGCCCAGAAGACGAGCGCCTAACCATATAATATATATACCCTGCCCATACCATAAAATTTTTTTATTTTATTTTAGTTTTGGGTTTTCATATAAATATAAGGGGGCCCGCTCGTCTATTGGCCAAACCCATCTCCACCATTGATCGTTGGCCAATCCGAGGGCTAGCGCTGTATTGCATCAAATGTTTATCCACCCCTGATGAGCTCTTTGCCATCGATCTGATCTGAATATTGACGGTTCATACTCAATCACATCAGTGCCTCCAAGTTCTTTGCGTCGCTGATCGTAAAAGCTCTGATTACATCCAGATCGTCCACGTGTCACAATCCGATGGCCCAGATCAAATCCTTACAAATTTGGTTATATTTATGCGCCCTGAATTCTAAATGTTTTGAACCAAATCATGACTTGTGATATCTATAGATCAATGGCCCTCATTAACCCTTCCTCTGCCATTGCATTATTTCATTTCAACCCCCAGAATAAATCCTGGCGGTTCATATTTTCAATCCAACGGCTTATGTCAATCCCGTTGGGTCCTACCTCTTGCAAATTTTGATCTCGACCATTTTTCCTTGATCCAATAGCCTAGATTAAAACCGCTCCCCCTGCCACCACCCATACATCTTTCTAATTCCGTGCTCGTTCTCCACCATTAGATTTGAGACCCTAGATCTGACGACTCGCATCGCAAGTCACGCAACTTTAAGCGTGGATGATAATTCTAAAAAATTATGCAATGTAGGTGGTTGTGAAAATACACGTGTCGCCTCTGGATGCATATCACGTTCCAAAATCTAATACCACCTCCTCGCCCTTTTTCCACACGAAAACCACTGTTTTACATCCTGAAACCGTCTTTCCCTACTTTCATTTATATGTTATCGCACGCGTCCTCCACTGTCGATCTCTAAAAATCAACAGTTGGATCTAATCTGCCATACACCATCGCCCTCCACCCTCACCAAATTTTTTACCACAGATCTCCACCGTTGATCGCATGGCCGGATCTAATCCAATGACCCAGGATCACCCCAGAACCCCAATTTTCCTCCTAAGCCTTTTTCATTGCCGATTAAGGTTTTAACACCATTTTCCTCGCATCTATATTCTATTTTTCATAATGTGACCATTTGCATTATGATCCTACCATATATTCCCAACCGTCGATCTCCATGCAATCGAAGAATCTGATTTATTCTCCTCCTCCGCTCTCCTTTTGACCACCTCTAATGAATCCTGACCGTTGGATGATTCTATCCAACGGCTACGCTCCTCCCCTAACCCTCTGCAGTAGTAAAACCCAAAAATGTCGGATTTCTTAAATATTTTTTGTGTTTTGCAGGTTTCAAAGGTATTTCCCGTTATAATGTAAAGAGAAATAAAGCTGAGGGTGACGATACTTTGGCCTTTCGTTATCAAAGGGAAATAACTACGAGGGCTCTATTCCACGTCTCATCGATGCTTCATGGGAATTGATGCCATATGAGCCTTCCGTAGCACTGCACATCAACAAGACATAGAGTTAAATAAATTAAAAGAGTATCAGTGTCGAAGATAGAACACAGTAGAACAAAAGATTGAAGACAATTTGGGGATTATGGCTAATATTGATTATCAAAAGCCTAATCCTCCAAATTAAAACACAATTAAAGAAAATCATAAGTGTTTATCAGACAGAAATGCCTCCACCGCCTCAATAGAGGAAAATTGATTCCTCTCAGCTACCATAATGCCACTTGTAGCCACAAGCATTCAAACAGAGGCCGAAATTATTTATCAAAAGTAGATATTTGCCTCAGCGCAACCGAAGAGTTAATTCTGCCAAAGAACTTAATGACAAAATATCAGCAGAGTTACTACAGCTCGACATAGAGCCTCAAAAGTCAATAAAAGCTCCCACCGAGCTTAAATCTTAAATGTAAAACATTAATACAAAACAACACTTGTAAAATTCTCCACCGAGCAACTCAAACGCCGAGAAGTCATTAATCTGTATTAATTAAACTTGGGAGATATTTTATTAGATCCCACCTCGTCATTCTTCTATAAATATTTTTGTAGAAGATGAAACAATGTTGGTTGCTAAACTTTGAAATATACTTCAGCTTGAAACTTCTACTTGTAAATAGTGTTCGCTCACTCTTGGAGCTCTGCTTGTGATAGACAAGTTAGTCTAGGAAGTGTAGATGATTTCTAAACTAAAGCATTGGACTTAAAGTTGTTACTGGTTTGGAGCATCAATACAAGCTGATTTATGGGATCCTGGTCTATGTCGACGGTGATGTTATTTCTTATTGTGAATTTTTATTTTACTTATGTTTTCAATTTGTTCATATTCTCTTATAAAGAACAACATGTATAGAGTTAGGACCTTCTGTATATAATTACCCTTCTCTGACTGAAAATATTTATCTGTATGTTTTCTTCCAAATTGTGTTATTTAGGAATGATTTAATTCAGTTTAAGCAGTAGGAATGTTGGTGTTCCCTCATCCTCCTTTCTTCACTGAATATTGTTCTTGAATTTTATTTTCATTTCATGTCAAGTAGAGATGAAATAAGGAAGAGATGGTGTGCCCTGGGCCTAGTTTTATCCCAAAAGACTGCCTGGAAGTTTCCCTTGGAATCTCTTAAAAGCTGGCTAGTTTCGAAGTAGTTACCAGATCTTAGATCATTATTTGTTATCTTTGTGTTTTTCTTGAAAGTTACCAAGTAAAGCAGAGCTAGGAGAGGATTTGTGGTGAGCCCGGCCTGCTAGCTTCTACTCCAATAGTTGCCTTCAAGTTTCCCCCCTATTTTAAAGTGTTTTGTATTGAAAGTGTATCAAAGGCTGGCTAGTTTTGAAGTACTTACCAAATCCTGAATTGCTTTTATGTCTTTCTTAAGTGTTTTTAAAAGGCTGGCTAGTTACAAAGTACTTACCAGATCTTGGGTTGCTCTTTGTTCTTCATTTGTTTAAATTCCCCTTCTTGTTGTACCATTTCATTCCATAAATCAAACTTTAGAGGGATCCTTAGACGTAGATGACCTTCCCCATGGACCACTCTTGCCTCTTGTTGTTTCAATTAAACCTTATTATGACTCCATAGCCCAATGGACTAAAACCTACAATTATTTATCTTTTTGGCAAAATCTTGTTCTTATTGCTTGCAGCTTCTCAACTTTGAAACTCTTTGCATTTAGGACTTTCCAACTAAAATAATAATCATGTTCAACCATCCAAAAACAAAAAAACCCCTTGGCCTTCATAACTATCCTAACATCATTACCATAAGCTTTCAAAGACAAATACATCTTTGCAACTTATTGGAGAGATCCCTCTCCAGATTCAAAAGGGCTAGATCCTAGAATCCCAAAGTGGTTGAAACGATGTTCTCCCTACGGTCGTACTTTTTCCAATCTTGCTGACTACAGGGAGCTAACATTGTGTGTGATTGATCTTTCTTCATGTTCATGTGATTAGTGATTGTGTTTTTAATTCCGCAAATTATTTGTAGAAGCGATTCAGTATTTAAATTTAATACATTGTTAGATCGGGTGAATCTAAGATATACATCCATATTGTATAATTTTTACACATACTCTGCAACATGACCATGGTCATTACAACATGGCTTCTAGCTCACGTCATCACATGTATGGTATCGACTGCCTATTTGTTTCTAGAGAAATCCAGATCTAGGTGATTTGGAAAATGGCATATCTGCTACATTCCCAGAGACCTAGATACTCAGATATATACCAAATTAGCTTCCAAGTCATTTGAGCTAGCTAATCACAATCTTCAACCTATCATCTCTGCCACATGGTTACCACATCACCACATATCCAATGATTTTATTTTGTGTTTCTTTGTTATACTTTCAATAGGCCCAGATACCTGGATACACCTTCTAATGTGGAACCAAGACCAATGTTGAACTGTGGCATGTCCACCTTCTAATTGAATATGAATCTAGATAATAAGGTAAGCCCTGGATACATGAACACTTGAATATATCTTGTGCATCTGGGCAAGTCTGGATATCCAAATATTATTAACAATTGTGTTTGTCCCAAATACATGAAGGCCCGAATTCATGAACTCCTAGATACAAGAGTTCTTCCTAGATAATTCGAGATGAATTTGGAAATTGCCTCTTTCTTCCAAGTTCCAACTTGGTTGCACCTTGGATGGCCAGGATTCCTGAATTCCTTGAATATTTATATACCTATTAAACATGCCTTCACATTAAACCAACCTTTCTCCTCATTCCTCGGGAGTTGTACCAAGTTCCATATACCATTAGAAAGGTCTCTAAGAGGGTTATCCAACCAAGAATTTTTCATGTGCTTTTAAATAAGTTATCCACAAACAAAATGTATTAAAAAATAGGGTATTAGGTTAAGCATTTGGTAGTCAACACACACAAACATGCCTCAATAACAGCGTCAACAAGCTCCCCTTAAAACTGTATTCAAGCTAACATCAATAACTAGAATTGATACCAATAACTGGACCTAAAATCAATGACAAAAAATTTCAACCTGCTCAACACCACATTGTTCTTGGTAAAACGAAATGAAGATATAAAATTATTAAATTTAAAAAAACATTGACGTGAAGCTTGTTTTAGCCCATATATGGATTTTCTGAGTCTATAAACTAATTGTTTTTATTTATCTAAAGCAAAACCTTTAGGTTGACTCATGTAGACCTCTTCCTCTAGATCCCCATTAAGGAAAGTTGTTTTCACATCCATTTGTTGTAGCTCTAGTTCAAAATGAGCTACTAATGCCATGATTGTCCAAAGTGAATCCTTTGTAGAAATTGGAACAAAGGTCTTGGGGTAGTTAATAACTTCTTTATGAGTGAATCCTTTAGCCACACATCTGGCTTTATACCCATTCTATATTGATAGATGAGACCTTTTTGGTTTTGTAGACCCATTTACAACCAATGGGTTTGGCTTCCTTATGAAATTCAACTCAATATTAGACAAAGTTCTTAGCCATTGAATCTAATATATGAGTACAGAGGCAAGAAAAATCCTCCCTATGGGACCAAGACATGGCATTTTCATGATTTAATTGAAATTTTGACACTCTTTATTAACATAATCAATTGCATCCAATATGTGATCTATACATTATCATTAACTTAAGATGTTTTAGCTATTTTATAAATCAATTAAATTTTACCAGCATATAATAGCCTCAAGGATAATGAAATAAATTTATTGACTAATCTTAAGGTCAGTGCATTAAATTGATTAAAATCAGTATGCATTAATTAATAATAATGTCAATGCATTAAAATTAATCACACGTGATTAAAATATATGAAATAAACATGTGTAAATAGCAATAGATGATAGTTTCACAAAAATAATGCATATCGTTATGTTCATTCATGTACATATGGTGAGTCATGATGCATAACCATAAAATTTTAAATTCATATAATGGTATATTTAATTAACTTAAGACAAAGTATGCATTTCTGTCATGATACATGGAAAATCAAATATATATATATATATATATATATATATATATATATATATATATATATATATATATATATATACAATGTTCAAATAAAGTTATCGCATCCATTTACTATCAATTACAACTATGATATATGCATAATTCATGACTGATAGTTATAATTCTACCACACATATGCACAATGGATACATGCTGTCATGAAATGCATATACCCGTCAGCTCCTTTGATTTTATTGTGTTTGAGATGATAAATTATCATACATTGTCACCATATCTCATCATTAAATAACTCAAACTATGGCCAAATATATTCATATATATATAGACACACACACAAACTAAAAGTCATATGTATGTGTACTCATTTATGTATCATAATAATTAACTACACTCTTTCTCTCTCTAAAACCATTGGTATTTTAACATAATTTATGGGCTTACATTATCTAAATAATCAAGGTTTCAAAGAAAACCAATGAATATATTTCTCTGTTATGAAATCTCTAAAAGGAAAAGACCATCGTAGAGAGAAAATTTAATTTAGAGAAAGAAATGAGTAAAATATCCAAATCAAACACCATAATATGAGGGATGACTTTGATACCAAATGTAAGCTTAAAATTTAATGCAGAATAAAATGGAACTTACCTTTGGCCATGGTGATTATATTTGATGTAGGAAATCCTTACGAATCTAATAAAAAAATCTTCTCATTTATCCAAGACTTAATGCGCCAAAGAATGAAATCACATGCAATTTCTTTCTTGATAAAAATCAGAGACCTTTCTAATCAACCCATATTTATAATTATTTTTCCATCAAGTATCATGAAAGAACTTGAAGTTAATGGGGTGGTTATTTCTCGCCATAACTAACACTTCATGGGAAGTTGCATAACCACATATATGGGTTTGTGGTAGATTGGTACACAATAAGAAACATTCCTAACACAACCACCATAGAAGTCATTCCTTATTAGTTGAAGATATTATCGCTCAAGGAGCCACCCACATCTTCACAAACCCTAGTCGACATTTTCATTTTCTAAGAGAAAGCCATCGTAGGTTAGAGAGCATTTCTAAATTAGATTCATTTTCTTATTGTTCTATGTTTTGGAGCTTCTCCTAGGAATTTGGTGACCCAATTTTTTGTTAGATTGTAAATTCTTCTTACTTAAAATGTGTTTTTAATGCATAAGTAAATTATGCTCCTAAAAATTCTCTAAATCACTTAAATTGTGGAGAGTTCATAACTCAAACTTATAAGTCAAAGAAATATCTACCAAATTTCAAGAAAATCCGATAAAAATATATATCCAAAAAAGCTTGAAAATGAGTAAACTACGCTTGAATTAAACCTCTAGCGCAATCCTTGTAATGAGTTGGTGTCATTGTCACAACCTCTTGGTGTTGGCACACTTTGGAAGTATGAGAGACACTTTGTTTTTCAATAGTAAAGCAATTTTAATAGCAGTGGTTTCAACGTCATTGAGAGAAGGGTGTAGTGGAGAAATAGTTTAAATTTTAGCATTATTATAGAATATTATGTTTTCTATTTTATTCTCTACTTAATTATATGTTAAGCAGGCTTTACATTTTAACGTTGAGTAGTCTTGGTATATTTGGCCATTTTAATTAATGAGGGATCACAACAATTTCTTTTCCCTCTTTTCTTCTTTGGTTCGGAAGAGAAAGAAAGTGTAAGTGGGGTTTTCATTATAAATAGAGACTTTTCCATTGGTTTAAGGGTGAATCAAAATAGCCTTAAGGATTCTATATTGTATATTGTAGGTTGAGTTTTTTTTTTTTTTGGCTGACGAAGAGAGATTTGAATTTTGAATCTCATGATTTACATAATACTTCATACCATGTTAATCTAAAAATACTATAGATTAAAGTTATCATACATTGCATTGAGAATTTGGAAATGGTAATTTTACATATAAAATAAAATTGAAAAAAAAAAAGTAAAAGCAAAAAAAGCAAAAAAAAGAGAAATAATGGTGTAGAGTAGTAGCGTCACATAGTTATAGTCTTGATTTTCAAAAGCATATTATGGATGTGTTGAAGAAGTTTTGGATAGTGAACTATAAACCAACACAAATTTAGATTACTAAGTAGTTTATGACATGTTTTCAATTTTTAAGTCTAAGTTTATATTTTCAATTTTGATTTAAGTGTGATATTACAGATATCCAAAAGTGTAATAACAATAACAACCATTTTTCAAACAATTGAGTTGATATTGGGACAATATAAAAGTGATAACTCCATCACATAACCATATTTTTTATTTAAAAAAAAAAAAAAAAAAAAACAAACAAACAAACAAACAAACAAACATTATCTATATCTTTATCTTTTATCAAAAAACAAACATATATCTTTATCTTTTATCAAAAAACAAACATATTGAAACTATTTCATATCATTAAAAAAAATAATAAATTTATTTAGAATCATATAAATAAGAAAAACCATATTTTTCATTTTAAAAATAAATACTATAAAAAAAAAATCATAACTTTTATGAAAAAACAAGCATATTAATACTATATCTTTATGTCACACATATACATTACTACAAAAAAAAAAAAAAAATCTTTTTACCATACTTATAGGGTACATCTACGCATTTTATTTGCCTTCACCACTATCAAGGCCAAACTCACAATCAAAATTTAATGTAAGGAGCAATTACTTTTGCTGAGAGTGCAAAGCTTAAATATAGTTTTAGCATTACTATTTGTTTCGAGCATAATTCATAGCTAAGAAGGTTATATAGTTTTGGCCAAAATAACTTGTATGCTCACGAGGCATGCCACATACCACCTTTCCAGCACTGATTCCGAAATAAATTTTGGTCTGGTTTTAACATGCGTAAGGTCGAATCTCCATGGAGGATTTTTCATTAAGGTTCACGCACGAGAGTAAGCTTGGTAACACCACGGGCTTGGCGCGCACCATTTAATTCTGACCTTGATTTTAGTTCGCTTGGGGATTTGCATTGTACCACCTGGCAGGTTATTCAATTCCCCCGTCCGGATGGCAGCGTTATTCACTCTCGGAAGTCTATGGTTTCGCGCTAGGTTGGGTGTGCTAACCCTTGGATCCGCATGCTCATCGTCATTTTCTCTGTTCACAATAGGAGAGCTCATCGACATGAGGGCTCCTTAATTTCAGCTCGGAGTTCACGGCATTAAGATTTTCTTTGTTTCTTTCTGTGATTCTGAGACAGACATAGCAGTCTCCGCCCTGGTGTATATAACAGGTTAAACCTTCCAGGTATTGTGTCAATCTAGCACAAAGATTATCTTTGCTGCTTTGTTTTCAACTCTAATTTCTTATCTTCTGTTTATGATTACTTGGTTTTTGTCTGACCCTAATGAGTTTCTCATGCAGGGTGCCCTCAAAGGCTCACTACGGCAGCTTCCTCCAGTTTTAGTAGTTCTCCGTCCAACTGCCCATTTCCTCAGGACTGAGGTACGCGTTTTCTACACCTCCTTCATCAAATTGGGTTTGTTCTAGCTCAAACTCCTGCATAACATTCTTTTTTTTTTCTTTGGTTATCCAGGCAGTATTTAAACAACTCTTCTTCACTAATTCCGCAGGAGAATGCTACTAGACTCAACTCCTTTTTCAGGTAACTTCCACCTTACTAACAAGCGTTAAAATTTTGTTGTTATATTCGATGCTCGCATCCTCCCTATAGGAAGTTTTACTGACCCAGTTGTTTTTGCTCAGGACAGGTAAGCGGGTTCACGACCCTCCCCTCGCATTTTATTGGCTGCATCACCCCAGCGAGGTCATGGCTAAATCACTGATCTCCCTGTACAGGTATTTAACCTTTCCAAGGGAGATTAACTTCCTCTGCTTGCGCTGTCGAGGGTTACAGTTTTCTTGGACTCGACTGCTATGGATTGTGGCCAATATTTTCGAGCCGTTTGGGCTAGTATTAATCGGTTCTCTCTTTAAGTTAACTAGCTGGAAATTTCATAGCTTTCCTATGCTTCCCAGTAGTGATTGGGGCTTTTACCCAAGGTGGAATTCTATGTTTACTGTTGTTATGTACTGTGGCTTCACATTTAGAAATGGGTCCGAGGATAAGTCCCGGCCTGAAGTTGTATAATAGGGACAGAACCTGCACA
Source organism: Pinus albicaulis (assembly GCA_034641835.2). Lineage (NCBI taxonomy): Eukaryota > Viridiplantae > Streptophyta > Pinopsida > Pinales > Pinaceae > Pinus > Pinus albicaulis. The sequence continues at coordinate 44,524 of JAXQQM020078968.1, forward strand.
AGTTATACTGTGTCTATTTATGTTAAATTCGCAAACTCTTCGTGCTTTTAGACAAATTGTAACGAATTTCTGGAGGTGGCCGTCCTGCATGCAATCTCTGCTCAGAGTTTTACTATCATACATCTCAGTTTATATCAACAGTTATTCTATTTATGTTCTGTTATGTTTTATACATAAAATATATATACATTCTTGTTTCGATTCTTCTCTGCGGAACCTCCTATAACATAAGTCTCTTGTTCCTTTTTTTTGGTAAAACCTTTGTAAGCATATAATGAGACAGTATTGTCGGGCGTCGGTTCCACACAAGCTTTGAGAATTGCTCATATTACTTCGTTTCTTACTTGAATGCTACATAAGTAGTTAACTTTCTCCAGTGTTTAGGGTTATTTCGTGGAAACTGGTTGTTCTGTTCACTATTTGTTTTTCTCGCCTTTACAGCTATGACTACCCGCCATTAAGGTGGATTGCTATGTATTTTTCTCAGGTTACTGAAGCGTTTATCCTTACTTTGCTTAATTTCTTTCTGTAAACAGATATTTCTCTACTGCTACTACATATACTAGAAGTACTGATAATCTTCATGAAAAGAAATCTACTTTTTTCATCATTTTAGAAACTTCAGAATAAAGAAATGCTGAGACAATTGCTTCTTAATTTATTTATCTCTACTACCAGAGTTACTCTCAGTAATTTTCTCTTTTTTCTTTTCTGAAAACTTAACGGTAAAAACCAGATGCATTTCTCTAGTTAATATTAGAGTTGCTTACAAGCTTGCACAAAACACTTGAAAAATATCCATCTGACTAAATAGCAATCATTCAAATATGTTTATACGGTTAGCCATAACACTCTGAATCATTTATCCAGTTAACAGTCACACACAGAAACTTATATAAACCTGGCTAACAATATCACTCAGCATATACTTTTTTTTTTTTCTGAATAAGGCTACTTCTATATTGATACAAAATAGTGTTACATAGAGGCCGAAGCCTCGAAAATTCCAGCCCATTGATGCAGCATTCTCGCTTTGCTAACTGGACATTGAGTATCACAAAAATTTAGAAGAGGACTCTGTAAACTTTGTAGAGCAGTTCGACTGTCTGTTACTGACAAGTATTGGACTTCTATGACCGAAATTAGAACAGACCTGGAAAATAATACCCCTGTGGAGTAGGCCTTAGTAGCCAGATTTTTACAATTTCTTATCATAACTTAACAAAAAGACTGTATCAACCTGTGACTAAAATCTAGACCTGGACATATAACAGAGTGGACATATAATAGCAAGTAGTTCCCACGCAGGGGAGACCATCCATAAACCAAAAGGAAACCCATAAGAGCAGTAGCAGAAAAAGACATTGTCAAAGTGCTGAAGAAAGACACCTTCATGATGACGAGAGCCAAAATGAAGTAGCGCCGTGCACTCAGCATATACTTATCTGAGTCTTAGGTAATCTTTTTTTTTTAGCTGATGTCCTCCCAACCTTCAAGGGAGGCTATTACGTCCTCCACTTTCCCCCCTAGCTCCAGAATCTGGACGGTGCCACAGGTTAACAGTGGAGATGCCTCTGTTGTGACCTCTGGATGGCCAATCCAGTCACTAACAGAAAATCTGATCACTCAATGGAATTCAGGAAGCAAATTTCCACTGGACCTTTCCAGCTCAAGAAAAATGCTCTCCTCTCTTTTCCCAAAAATTTTCAGAACCCCCACCCCTTTCCAAGATTCAAACTTTTACAACAACTTTTAAAGATGTCCTTTTTATTTGCTAACCTTCTATTTTAATAAGTTTCATTTAACATAATTAATTCCTTATTTTCATCCAACACAATGTCTTCAAGTCTTTTAACAAAAGTAAATAATAATTGTCTTTTAACTAGTACCTACTAGTTAATCTTAATGAGACTGTTACACTTTATCTTTATTAAAAAACAAACATATTGATCCTATATTATATCATTAAAGAAAAAATAAATAAATATGTAAAAAAAACATATTGATACCATATCTTTATTAATACTCTATTATATCATTAAAGAAAAGAATGAATAAATCGAATGATCAAAGTAACATATGTACAAAATCATTGGGAAAAGATGCATTAAATTTAATAAAAATAATTAAGGTGTTCTAAACATTGAAGCGTTTACTTTATTGCTATTTTTATAAAAGAGTTTTAATGTGCATGTAAAAAGTTCTAGGAAATTATTTAAATTTAAACTCATTGAGAAACCAACACATTTCCCTAAAACACCTTCAAACAATTATAATTCAATACAAAATATAATACTATTCAAATCGTTGTTATCTTAAGAAATTAATAATTAACTATCTTAATCCAAAACCCTTAGATTAAGGAGACAAGTCCGCTGGATTTATCAGTTGATTCATAGCAACTAGAAAAGTTCATTGCATATTTCAAGAAGAATTGATTAGGGAAAATTAATTAAAATATTTTATTATTATTTTAATTAATTTCAAAATAAAAATGTTATATAATAAAATAATAAATATTTTTAATATTAAGATAATTATATAAATTATATATTTAATAAAAATTATATATTTTTTTGTTGTTTATTTATCTATTAATGATAATTAAATTAAAATTTTGAAAATATTAATAAAAAAATTTAAATCCAAAGCAAAAATTAAAAAAATTAAAAAATGAAATTTTATATTATTTTGTTTTGCTAGTGTATTTTAAAATATTGATATATCAAATTTAGTTAAGAGGATATTTGCTGCAGTTTATCATAAAATGTTTTTGGGTTTCAAAATTTAATTAATAAATTGTAGAAATTAGAAGGGAATTCTAGACTTGGAGTATGTTTTAAAAGTATTTTTATTTGGTTGGTTAAGAATTCTTCTTACTCAAACACAAAATAATAGATTATTTTAAAATATTAATTGAAGAGAATTTTGAAGTAGTGATACATTTTCTATGTTTAAAAAAAAAAAAATCATAAATTTGCTCAAAAAATTATTTTTAGCTGGAATATGGTGATTTTTTTTCAAAAAAATTAATCATAAAAGTGTTTGAAGGTGGAAATAGATTCATCGCCATCAAAATAAAAAACCCTTCAATACTAAAAATCTTGAAATTTAACATCTATAACTCAGATTTCCCAAAATTTCTATTAGATTTATAAAAATATCATGCCAGAATTTCCACTGCTTTTCGAACTTTAAAAAAACAAACATATATTTGATTACTAGTTTTTTTAATACGACAAAAAATACGGAAAATAATGTGGGATGACTCGTGATTTCTGACGCATTTTTTACTTATACAGAGTCCATTAATTAAATCTGGAAAATATTTCTCGTTTGTTCCGATTTTATTCCAAATATTCCATGAAAGTATCAACGAGCTGAAAATACTTCTTCCTAAACCGCCCGCTGAGAACTAATGTTCCGATCACACTTCCAAATCCTGTTACCAAACCAAATCCTATTCCAACTTCCCACGATTCCCACCACTGCACATTCTTGTCCCTATCATCATCCTCCTCTCCAGTATGTTCGCCGCAGTTTGTTGCAAGGGGAAGCCCACACAGCTCTGGATTACCCCATTATGACTTTGCCTCAAATGTGTTGAATTGCGCCCCATTTGGAATCCTCCTTGACAGATTGTTATTTGATAGGTTTAACCAGCTCAGGAGCTTCAGATTTACAAGTGTTATAGGTATTTTTCCCTCCAACTGGTTCCATGACATATCTAAAGTTTCCAAATCGACCATGTTACCGAATTCTTGGGGAATCTGTCCAGTAAAATGATTATGTGATACATTCAACAAGATGAGGCCCTTCATATATTCAATCTCCTTTGGGATGTCACCTGTAAGGCTGTTTCTTGACAGATCCATAAAAGTAACAGTCCAGAGGTTGTAGAAAATATACTCCATGTACTGACCCTTAACTATCATATTAACCACATCCGTATGGTACTGTCCATATCTAAGATCGATGGACTGAGACCTTGTGAAATCTTCATTCTTCATTGTTGATAAGTTTGAGAACTGTCGTGGTATTGAACCCCACAGATTGTTCATTCCCAGATCAAGAATTTGGAGTTTCTGAAGGTATCCAATCTGGATAGGTATCTCACCTTCAAAGTTATTTGATCTGAGACTGAGTATGCGGAGCATCGAAAGATCCCCAATCCATTCAGGTTGGTTGAACCAGCATGCTTATATTCTTGTCAGTTGTAGGTTCGACCTGTACTTCCCTGACTGTTAATCCCACATCATCCCTTCCTTCATAATGAGAATTTATTATAATAAACAATCACTTGAATTGTGAAAGCCATATTCTAACCAACTAGAATTTGCATCGATACGTTGACACGATTTTCACTTTCCTTGATAGATCGTTTCTACTTAGATCCAAAATTTCTAAGTTTTTGCAATTTTGCAGAAACATGGGAATCTTTCCACTCAACATGTTGCCATTGATGTGTAATACCTGAAGTTTGTTCAGTTTTCCCAGTTCCACTGGTATCTGCCCCAGAAATTCATTATTTTCCAGATTCAATACCTTGAGAGAAGAGCAGTTACCTAAATGTGAAGGCAGTTGGGCAGAGAGCCTATTGTCTGAAAGATCCAGAGCTTCAAGATACTCTGTTTGCTCACAAATGCAAGGAGGAATCTGCCCGTCCAGTTTATTGGATGCCAAGAACAAGAAACTAGAAGACTTCAACATCGTGCACATTTCTGGTGGGAGTGGACCTGTAATATTATTAGTTGACAGATCAAGTTCCACAGGGAAGCCTGCAGCAGAACTTGGTGGATGGGGTGTTGGAAAGGCAGAGGATTCAATCACACAAATAATGCAAATATTTCACACACGAACAATGAGCTGCGGCTCTTCAATTAATCTAAATCACTCTAATCACAAAACTATGAATACAATGAACCCGTGAAGGGTATTTAACCTAATTGAAATGCACACACTCTCACACATAACTGAACTTGATCACTTTTCTTAACTCACTCTCTAACTCACTCACCAAACCTGTCTATGACTCAACTCGATTAATTCACCTAACTATTTTTCTAACTTCTGCATGCGGGAAGTAATTATATATTTTAAAACTCCCCCTTAATTGCGAATGCTAAACTAAAACATAACTCATGAAAACTCAAACATGCCTGCTGGTCTATGTCTCAACTAGGCTTACAACTCCCAAGTTTCTTTTTTGAAACTCAAACAAATCTACTGCTAATGGCTTTGTAAAGATATCAGCCAATTGATCACTCGTTCTACAGGGCTTCAAGTGAACTTCTCCATTGCTCACAAGTTCTCGAATAAAATGATATCTGGTATCAATATGATTGCTCTTTTGATGAAACACATTATTCTTGGATAGTGAAATCGCTGATGTCTTGTCACAGTATATCGTTGTTGATCCTTGCTGTTGCTGCTTGAGTCCATCCAATACTCTTCTTAACCATACTGCTTGACATGCTGCTAAAGTTGCTGCTACATATTCTGCTTTTGCTGATGATAATGTCGCAATAGGCTGCTTCTTAGATGCCCATGCTATCACACCTGAACCGAGATGAAAAACATAACCAGATGTTCTCTTCCGATCATCCAAACTTCCTGCAAAATCACTATCTGTGTATCCAATCAATTCATTATTTTCTATTCTTGAATATATTATGCCAAAATCTCTGGTTCCTGCTATGTATCTCAGAATTCTTTTTCCAACACTCCAATGTGTGTCTTTTGGAGTCTCCATAAATCTGGAAATCAGACTTACTCCCTGCATAATATCTAGTCTTGTAGCTGTGAGATACATGAGGCTGCCAACGAATCTTTTGAATAGAGTTGGATTGACATCTGCCCCTTCATCATCCTTACATAACTTTGTACCCGTTGCAACTAGTGTAGGTACAGGTTTGGAATTATCCATCCTGAATCTTTTCAACAAATCTGTTGCATACTTATTTTGGCAAATAAAAATGCCTTTTTCAGATTGCTCAACTTCAATGCCAAGAAAATATTTCATGAGACCTAGATCTGTCATCTCAAATTCTTTCATCATGGCTGCTTTAAATTCATCTATCTCAAGTTTACCTGTAAAAATCATATCATCAACATATAAGAAAACTATCGAAATATGTCCATGCTCATTTACCTTTGTGTATAAGGTAAGCTCAATGCTACTTCTGCAAAATCCATTCTTGATCATGTAACTGTCGATTCTGCTATACCATGCTCTAGGTGCTTACTTCATTGCATAGAGCGCTTTCTTCAATCTGTAAACTTTGTCCTCTTTTCCTTCAACTTCATAACCTGGAGGATGCTGCACATAGATTTATTCTTCTAGAATTCCATTCAAGAAGGTTGATTTGACATCCATCTGATATACTTTCCATTTGTTCTGAGCTGTTGTCGCTAGAACTGCTCTTACAGTATCCAATCTGGCTACTGGAGAAAATGATTCTCCAAAGTCTATTCCCGGTTGCTCCGAGAATTCTTTGGCTACAAGTCTTGCTTTAAATTTGTCAATCTCACCTTTCTCATTCACTTTAGTCTTATACACCCACTTCACACCAATGGGATTTTTATCGTTTGGTAAATCAACCAAATCCCATGTATCATTCTTTTCAATTGAATTCATCTCTTCATCCATGGCTTGCACCCAATTTTCATCTATGATTGCTTCTTCAAACGAAGAAGGTTGGAAAGCCAGCAATGCAAAATTTGAACTAACATCCAAATCATCATAAATATATTTCAAGCTTCTCATCTTTTTCTTACGAGTACTTGATTCATTACCTGATTCGCTGCTTGGAGAATTCTGATCCGTGGATCTGCTTGAAGATCCATGCTGCTATGAAATTCTTGGAGTCCTTGCTGGTGTGACTCTGTTTGGTGTCTGCTCTCTTGGTTCTTGCTGCTCTTCTTCTACATCATCCTCTTCCATCAATGGTGTTTCTGCATCGGTTAGTGTGTCTATAGTCCCATTCCATGACTCTTGTTCTTTGAACACAAAATATCTGCTAATGATTGTCTTCTTTGTGACAGGGTTATATAATTTGTAAGCTTTTGACTGCTCAATATAACCAGTAAAAATGCATTTTTCACTTTGATCATCTAATTTGCCTCTTATTTTTTTAGGCACATGTGCATAGGCTACACATCCAAAAACTCTGAAATGAGATGCACTGCATGATTTACCTAACCATGGTTCTTCTGGAACTCTGTTCATCACGCTCTTTGTTGGAGATCTGTTTATCACATAAACAGCACATACAACTGCTTCTGCCCAATACTCATTAGACAGGTGTCTCACTTTCATCATGCTCCTTGTCATGTTCATGATTGTTCGGTTCTTCCTCTCTGCTACACCATTCTGCTGTGGTGTGTATCTGGTTGTAAACTGTCTTTTGATTCCATGTTGTTTGCAGTACTCATGGAATGCCTTCGAATCGTATTCTCCACCACGATCCGATCTCAATACCTTGATCTGTTGATCGCTTTAGTTCTCCACTAAGGCTTTGAACTCTTTGAACTTTGCAAAAGTTTCAGACTTCTGCTTCAAAAAGTAAACCCAAGTTTTCCTGCTATAGTTATCAATAAAGGTGAGGAAGTAGCAACTTCCCCCAATCGATTGTGTCTTCATAGGTCCACACAGGTCGGTATGCACCAATTCAAGTGGTTTCTTTGCTTCATAAGAAACTCCTTTCGGAAAACTTTCATGGTGTTGCTTTCCCAAGATGCAACACTCACAAGTGCTAGCAGGTTCTTTGATGGGAGGTAAACCTCTCACCATCTGTTTCTGTTGCAACAATATTAAACCGAAAAAATGCAAGTGTCCAAACTGAAAGTGCCATAACCAGTAATCATCAGAACATGCAGTTGTAAAAGAACTAACATGATCATTGTAGTTCATAATTAGAGGAAAGAGTATGTTCCTCATCATCTGCACCTTTGCAATCAGCTGCTTGCTTGGGGATTTGTCGTAGATAACACATTATGGCCCCTGAAAGATAACTTTGTATCCTTTCTGCGTTAGTTGGCCAACACTAATCAAATTGTGTTTGAGTCTAGGGACATAGTATACCTATAATATGGTCTTTGGCTCCCCCTGCTTGGTCACAATATTGACCACTCCTTTGCCATCTATAGCCATGGTCTTGTCAGTCCCCAACTTTACCTCTGTCTTCACTAAGACATCCAAATTAGCAACCAAATTCTTGTTGCCTGTCATGTGGTTACTGCAACCACTGTCTAATAGCTAGACCTTATCAGATGGTGCATGCATGGTGTTGCATACTAGAAACATAGAGTCAATATTTTATGTACTAACATTAGCTCTCTGATTGCCTTGATCTGCAATCTTCTTCCTACAATCACGAGCATAATGACCAAATCTATTGCAGTAATAGCACTTTACCTTTGATTTGTTAGACCTTTGATTGTTATGAAAGCTTCTGCTACTGCTACTTCCACTTTGATGCTCATGATCTTCTCGGCCATCTTTGTGACCACCATATTTACTGCCTCGTCCTTTGCCTCTCGATCGACCTCTACCTCGACTTCTTGAGATATAGACTTGAATTTGGAAGGCAGTTTCCAAAGTGGAATCATTATTTCTTTCTATCCTTGCTTCATGTGATAGAAGGGATCCCATCAACTCATCAATTGTTAGTTTTTCCAAGTCCTTTGCTTCTTCTATGGCTGCTACCACAACATCGAATTTGGTAGACAGAGATCGAAGAACCTTCTCAATCACTGTTCAATATTTAACATCTTCTCCATATATTTTTAACTGATTGACGACAGACATGACCCTATTCATGAAGGAATCAATGTCCTCTGTCTCCTTCATCTGCAGACTTTCAAAGTCTCTCCTAGTATTCTACAGTTTAACAATGTTAACTTTGGCCATTCCTTGATAGCTTGTCGCCAAAGTGTCCCATGCCTCCTTTGCTGACGAGGTTATCATGATCTTCTGGAACAAGGCTCGATCTACTCCCTGCTGGATAAGAAGCAATGCTTGCGCATTCTTCCGCTTATCTTTCTTCCATTGTTCCCTCTCTGCATTACTGAGGGCTCGTTCTTATGCATCATCTTGAGGTTCTGCAAACCCATACTTGACATGATCCCATACATCATGCGCTTTTAGCATAGTCTCCATTTTAATAGCCCACATATCGTAATCTTTCTCATTGAAAGAAGGAAGTTGTGGCTGAAAACTTGATGTGGCCATCTTGACTCAAAAAAAAAATTCTCTGACAGAAACCCTAAATTTCGCCGTTAATTGCTCTAAACTAGGTATCGCACCCTTGATGAAGACAAACTGCGGTTTAAACTTGATTTTTTCAAAAATCGTAAGTTTGCCGAAGTTCCGCAGTTACTGTTGCGCGAAGTTGTGAATGCTCCTTGCCAAAGTTCCGCAGTTTCTTTTCAGCGTAGTTGCGAACCGGTTTCGCAGTTGCTTTTTAGAGAAGTTGTGTACCCCCGCAGGTTCTGTACTGAACATGTGCGGACCTGTGTGTGAGTAAAAAAAAAAAAATTGTGTAAATTTTTTTTTTACGACCTTTTGCTTTTGGCCTTCTTAATGGCTCTACTCCCCCACGGATCTTCTAGAGGATTCAATCACACAAATAACGCAAATATTTCACACACAAACAATGAGCTGCGGCGCTTCAATTAATCTAAATCACTCTGAATCACAAGCTTAACTCACTGGCTAACTCACTCACCAAATCTATCTATGACTCAACTCGACTAATTCACCTAACTATTTGTCTAACTTCTGCATGCGGGAAGTAATTATATATTATAACATGGGGAAGGCCGCCATGGAACTAATTGGCCCGTAACTCCACCTTCTTCAGTGAAGTCAAGGAGTCATAAAGCTGTGTTGGTATTGACCCTGTCAACTGATTATACGATAGGACCAATCTCTCGAGCTTGGGAAGATTCCACAGCCATGAAGGGATTTCTTCACTGATACTATTATTGGTCAGATCCAAGATTGTAATAGAAAGTTGAGTTCTCAGAAAATCAGGAAACGTCGACTTTATTTGACAAACAGATAATATCAACACATCTAGATCAAATGGCGGATTCCACGCGGAGGTGATGTTGAATTCCAATTTTTTATTCGACAGGTCGAGATATTTCAGGTTATTGAGGCCTCTGAGGTGAGACTCTGTGATTGCTCTGTTCAAAACGTTGTGAGTAAGACTGACATTAGTCACTTTACGCAAAAAACCTAAGGATACAGGGATAAACCCTGTCAAATGGTTGTAACCCAGGTCTAGTACAGTAAGCGAGGGGAGGTGCCCAATGCTTCTAGTATCACTCCATTCAACCTGTTTTTTTGCACCTGTAGCTGAACCAGAGATGATAGATTTGCTATAGAAGGTGGTATAAAACTGGACAAACTATTGTTTGGCATCTGAAATATTGTTAGTTTCTTCCATTTTCCCTGAAAAATCTGAGAAACATTCCCCCTAATTTTATTGTTTCCCAAATAAATCCTTTTCAAATAAGGAAGCCGGAAGAGGCTCTCAAATGGAAGAAATCCATTGACATTTGCACTACTCATCTGTAGGGAGACCAAATTAGTCATATTCCCTAACCAACTAGGGATTTCAGAGTGAAATGCGTTTTTATCAAGATGTAAGATTTGTAGGGACGCAAGGTTCTGCAGGGAAGAGGGAATGGAACCTGTCAGTCTGCAGTTTGACATTGAAAGATTTCTGAGGTGAGAAAGCCGACTTACTGATTCTCCCCATGAAGACGACATTGTCGAGAGATCAACTCTGTCAAGAGAAATATGTTCCAAGTCCGTCAGATTTGTAAGCCACAAGAGATCGTGACATGCCAACACAGAAAGCTGCGAGGAGGACAGATCGAGTACTGTCAAGCTAGACAGATTTCCGCGCTGCCATGGAATGGTACTTGCAAATCCTGATGTGGACAGGTTGAGGTATATCAAATTTTTCAAGAGACCCATCTCTTGGGGAATACGTTGACCTGTAAAATTATTGGAGCTTACATTCAAACTCCGCAAATCCCTTAACCCAACCAGTTGTTCAGGAGAGAAGGCACCGCTCAAATTGCAATTATGCAAATCTACCGCAACAACATGGCCGGTCCATTTTTCGCAGGAAACACCTTCCCATTGATCACAACAACTTAATGAAACATTCCAAGAAGCCAAACGTCCGGCGGGATCATGCAAAGGGGTTTTAAAAGCCAAGAGAGATTGCATTTCGTAATTCGAACATTTCGTTTCAGAAGAAACAGACGTGAATATAGCAGTAGAAACTATGCAACATATGAACAACGGGATTAAAAAAATACCTTTAAGTGGCCGTTCTTGTTTCAAATATGTGTATGTGCATTGAATGTTGCATGTTATCATCATCATAGTGATTTTATGTGGGTGCCTGGTATCTCAGAACTGCTATCCCATTCTGAAGAAAATGATAGAACATGGTAGAGAGCATAATAGGCTGCGCAAAGGAAGAGAGGAGGATTCGCGGAATTCACTTCTTTATCCTCCTAATGAGGTAAATTAAATGGTTGAGTGATATTGAAGGGCCATTATGGAACGAACTGGTGATATTAGTATTTTTTTGGCAAATATCGTGGGTTTTCTTCACGAGTGGCGGTCTAATATACTCAGTTTTTTCTGATTTTTGTTTTTAATGTGGATCTTCCGTGTGCTTATGCAAGAAATCCTGGTCATCCCCGTCCCCACTGAAAAGTTAGGGCGTTGTTTACGACGTCACAATTTTGCCTCTAAAGTCAATTTTTTTTTTTTTGGGGGCTAGAATTTGGCCATGTTTTGTTTCAAAAAATCTAACCTGTTTAAATAACTTACCAGCGTGCGGGACAAGACAGTAAACAGATAGTGACAAGCTATGCATACACTAAATAGATAGTGACATGATATATGGCAGATAGTGACATGAAGGTTTTGATATATTGAAGATTGTTATGTGTAGAGGGTTGGTTCTCATAAGTTTGGTCGTAAATTTTGAATAAGATTATGTATTTTTGGAATCTAGGCTTCTGTGATCCATAATATAAATTAGTAGAAATTCTTTCGGTAAAAATCACATGTAAAAGAACGTGGTCGACGCGTTTCGAACCAACCAGTGTGGTTCATCATCAGGACTATGAGAGATCAGATCCAGACATTAAAGCAGTAAATAGATGTAGAAATGGTTAACTAGCCGCTTAGGGATAATCTGCCAGTTTTGACTCAAGAAAAAGTAAATATTCCATTATTTATTTATTTAATTGATTAATTAATTTCTATTTCTTTATTTATTATTATTATTTTAATAAATTTTTACAACGTTTAATATATTTAAACATCTAATTGACCAATTCAATAATATAATGGTAAATAATTTAACCAATCTTGGTGCATATATGTAAATTTTTTTTATTAAATTATATAATAATCAATTATTATTAATAATTAATAAATATATTTAATTCTTATCCATGTAATTTAACAAAGTATCAATTCAATAGTCAAACATGGAGTCAAACCAAACCAATTATAGAGAACAATAAATAAATAAATAAAAATAAAAAAAATATACAAAATAAAATAAAATAAAATAAAATATAAATATAAATAAATATAAATAAATAAAAAATAATAAATAAATAAATAAATAAAAACAAAAATAAAATATAAATACAAATTAATAAATAAAAATAGAAAAAAAATTATTATTATTATTATTATTATTTTAAATAAATAAATAAAGTATAAAAATAAATAAATAAAATTAATTAATTAAATAAATAAATATAAATATAAACATAAATATTTATATTTATGTTTATTTAATTAATTAATTTTATTTATTTATTTATTTATACTTTATTTATTTATTTTTATTTAAAATAATAATAATAATAATAATAATAATAATAATAATAAATTTAACTTATTTATTTATGTTTTATATTTATATTTATTTATTTAATTTAATTAATTTTATTTATTTATTTTTATACTTTATTTATTTATTTAAAATAATAATAATAATAATAATAAAATTTTTCTATTTTTATTAATTGGTATTTTATTTATTTCTATTTTTATTTATTAATTTGTATTTATATTTTATTTTTGTTTTTATTTATTTATTATTTATTTATTTATATTTATATTTTATTTTATTTTATTTTGTATTTTTATTTATTTATTTGTTTATTTATTTTTCTTTATAATTGGTTTGACTCCATGTTTGACTATTGGATTGATACTTTGTTAGATTACATGGAAAAGAATTAAATATATTTATTAATTATTAATAATAATGGATTATTATATAATTTAATAAAAAAATTTACATATATGCACCAAGATTGGTTAAATTATTTACCATTATATTATTGAATTGGTCAATTAGATGTTTAAATATATTAAAGGTTGTAAAAATTTATTAAAATAATAATTATAAATAAAGAAATAGAAATTAATTAATAAATTAAATAAATAAATAATGGAATATTTACTTTTTCTTAGTCAAACTAGCCATTATCCTAACGGCTAGTTGAGAAATTTCTACATCTATTTATACTTAATGTCTGGATCTGATCCCTCATAGTCCTGATGATGAACCACACTGGTTGGTTCGAAACGTCAATTAATGCTTCTTTTACAGGATTACCTAAAAAAATTTACCAAGATTATTTATTTTTAACTTATTTTTTTAATTTAAAAATAATATAACAAGAACAAGAAACTCGAAGACTTCAAAATCGTGCTCATTTTTGGCTGGAGTGGACCTGTAATTATTAAAGTTAGCAACAATCCGTGAGTGAAAGAAAAGAAATATCCGCGTTATAATCGGTAAACTTACAAGGGTTCCGTTGAATTTCCTGTGCGTCAGGGGACTAGCGCCGCGCGCGGCAAATTGTTGCCGGGAGCAACGTTAGCACGCAGGCCTCAGAAGCCAGCCCCGCGTTAATAGAACAAAGAGGTCAGGTTAAGAAAACTACGTGCACGCATGGGAAGTCATGATAAGTAAGAAGAAAACATGGACAAGCCTAAAGGCAAAGGTTTGAAGTTCTAAAAGCACATTAAAAATATTTAAAGAGATATTAAAGTCTTAGAAAAATTCTTATTCGAAAGGAGTTCGAAACGAAAAGGTTTTCTTTAATATATGATGAGAGAGTTTTAAAGGGATTTTATAGAATTTTATATTAAGATTCTTATATATATAAAGATTTTTTATATAAAAAAATAAGGGTTGCAAAAGTGCATGGCATAAAAACATATTTATTTAAGGTTGATTTTATAATAATAAAAACAAAAACAAACAAACAAGGTGCATATAAAATGTTTTGTGGTTTTTGGAATTTTTATTGGCAGTGTTTTGTTAAGTAGGACGGGTTTTTTTAGAGAATATTGTGCCTTATGGGGGCACATATTAAAAATCATATTGTTTTTGGGGGGCGATATGGAAGATAGTCTCATGCAATTAGTTATGACGATAGTCATGAGTCGTAAAGCGCGACTAAAGAAGACTAAGAAAAAAGATTAAAAAAGAAGAGACAAAGATTGTTGTCGTGTTTAAAGAGGTTTAGGCCACAACCGAGGAACTGAGATGTCTAGCAGAAGACAAAGATTCCCTAGCTTTGAGTTTCAGTCAACATGCAATGGATGAAACAATTATGTGCAAGGTAGCAAAAGCTACAACTTCCAAGGAATCATGGAAGATACTGGAAGCATAATTTGGTGCAAGGGGGAGCGACATGCAACAACAGGATATGTCACATGCAAAGATGTCAAACTCAGATCTGAGAGTAGATGAGCAAGACTCTAGGAGGACAACAGAGCTTGGAGAAACCCATTATGCAAGCATGCATATGGATGAAGAATATGCAACAAAGATTGCAAAGAGAGCAGTTGAAGCCTTTGTATGTGAAGTAGAGAAAGAGCATATCAATGCTCAAGCACTCCACTGTAATATGGATGGTGCAAATGATGGTGAAACCCATTATGGAAGCATGCATATGGATGAATAAGTTGTAACACAGATTCCAAAGAGAGAAATTGAAGCCTTTGTATGTGAAGTAGAGCAAGAGCATATCAATGCTCAAGCACTCCACTGTAATATGGATGGGCAGATGATGGTGAAACCCATTATGCAAGCATGCATATGGATGAAAAATATGCAACACATATTGCAGAGAGAGAAGTTGAGGCCTCTGTATGTGAAACAGAGCATGAGCATATCAATGCTCAAGCACTCGACCGTAACGTAGATGGTGCAGAAGATAGAGAATCCCACTATGATGAAACACATGTGGATGATGACTGCAAAGTGAGATGTGCAATGGTGAATCCATCCGGAGCTGTTGAATTTTGCAAAGCTAAAATTGTCAATGGAATTGACAATGAGCACATGCATGCTCAGGATTTCCCACCATAGTGTGGATGAACATTATTTTGATGTTATGTGTGGTTTCCTTTTTGAAACAAGGATTAATTATGGTAATATTTTAAATGTCATGTTTGATGAATCATTGAAAGTTGAAGTTGCCTTTGTAGTAGCAAGATATGAAGTAGTTGGAACTTCTCATGAAGCAGTGTGTGAACAAGAAGTAGCTGAGTTTGGCTTATATAAAGCTATCAATAGAGCAAAAAATTGTTTGGTGGATCCAACAATTGAAATTGTTGAAGTTAAATTTGATGAAGAACCATTAACTGGTGATGAGTGGTTGCACATGATGATGCAACAGAAAGAACATATTGCTATGTTGTTATTTGGTGATAGAAACCCACTTGTGTTTGGAAGCCAAGTGGAAGACAACATGTTTGCAGCAGCAAAGGTTTGTAAAAAAATTGAAAATAAGATAGAGAAGGAAGAGGAAAAGGAAGAAGCTCTCACTGAAGAACATAATAAAGATGTTTTTAACATTGTTTTTGAATATGCAAGTACTCAAAATAGCATGGGAGCATAAGTTGAAATAAAGGTTGTTAATAAGTTTGATGCAGATTTGAAGTTCATTGAAGAATGGATTTAGAAGCCAATTGAACAAATTGATGTGAGTCTTAAAGCAGCAGCTGGAATAAAAGAATTGAATGAAATGGTGAATAATGATTTTGAGAGTGCAGATGACAGGAAGAAAACAATAGTACCTGATGATGAATGTGAAGAGATAAGATTATGCTATCAAGAAATATGACAGAAATAAAGACAAGAATATGAACTGCAAGAAGCATAGCAAAGAATACTGGTTGAACATATAATGTTGTGGCACCAGTCCATGGTTAAACGAATATTTGAAGAGGAAGGTGTAGAAGAAAAGATGAAATTGTTTTCGAAGCACAAATTCAAGACAAGTCAAAGAAAAATTGTAGCAACAACAAGTGAAGAAAGCCTACATCAATAAAGTGCAACAGAGAATGAAGCAATTTTGAGGATATATGATCTTTAAGAAAATGAAAAACTGTAAAAGTTTTGAGTCATTGTAAGCCTCGTTGAGACATACACCAGCAAGCATGTTTGAGTGATAATTGAGTCAATTTCTATTGTAAACCTAACATGCATAGTTAAGTTATGTTTGATTTATGTTGAGTCATACAGTCGTAATTAAGGGGGAGTGTTAAAGTAAGCTAATTACTTCCGCATGAAGAGTTAGACAGTCAGTTAAGTAAGTGTTGAGTAGATTGAGTTGTGTGATAAATGAATTTGGTAAGTGAGTTAGAGAGTCAGTTAAGTGAGCGTTGAGTAAGTCAAAGTTATGTAATAGATGAGTTTGGTAAGCGTGTGCATGTCAAGTGAGTCAGGATAAATACCCTTCACTGGGTTCATTGTATTCAGTGCGATTGAATCTCAATCAAGTTTGTGTGATCAATAGAGAAGAGCCACAACTCATATGGTTTGTGTGTGAGTTGTTTTGTGTTTCTCCTCTTTGCCTTTCCAACAATAATATTATTAGTTGACAGATCAAGTTCCACAGGGAATCCTGCGACAGAACTTTGTGGATAGAGAAGGCCGCCATAGAATTGATTGGCTCGTAACTCCACCTGCTTCAATGAAGTCGGTGAGTCATAAAGCTATGATAGTATTGAACCTTCCAACTGATTATACGATCTAAGGACCAACCTCTCGAGCTTGGGAAGATTCCACAGTCATGAAGGGATTTATTCATTGATACTATTATTGGTCAGATCCAGGATTGTAATAGAAATTTGAGTTCTCAGAAAAATAGGAAACGTAAGTTTTATTTGACAAACAAATAATATCAACGCATCTAAATCAAATGGCGGAGTCCATGCAGAGGTGATGTTGAATGCTAATTTGTTATTCGACAGGTCGAGATATTTCAGATTGTTGAGGCCTCTAAGGTGAGACTCTGTGATTGCTCCATTCAAAATATTGTGAGTAAAAATGATGTTGGTCACTTTAGACAACAAACCTAAGGATACAAGGATAAACCTCGTCAAATGGTTGTAGCCTAGGTCTAGTATAATAAGTGAGAGGAGGTGCCCCAATGATTCTGGTATCACTCCATTCAACATGTTTTTTTGCACTTGTAGCTGAAGCAGAGATGATATATTTGCTATAGAATGTATTATAAAATCGGACAAATTATTGTTTGGCATCTAGAATATTGTTAGTTTCTTCCATTTTCCTTGAAAAATCTGAGAAACATTCCCCCTAATTTTATTGTCTCCCAAATAAATCCTTTTCAAATAAGGAAGCCGGGAGAGGCTCTCAAATGGAAGAAATCCATTGACATTTTCACTGCTCATCTAAAGGGAAACCAAATTAGTCATATTCCCTAACCAACTAGGGAATTTAGAGTGAAATGTGTTTTTATCAAGATGCAAGACTTGTAGGGAGGCAAGGTTCTACAGGAAAGAGGGAATGGAACCTATCAGTCTGCAGTTTGACATTGAAATATTTTTGAGGTGAGAAATTCGACTTACTGATTCTCCCCATGAAGACGAAGTTGCCGAGAGATCGACTCCGTAAAGAGAAATATGTTCCAAGGCCATCAGATTTATAAACCATGAGAGATTGTGACTTGCCAACACAAAAGCTGTGAGGAGGACAGATCAAGTACTGTTAAGCTACACAGATTTCCAAGCTGCCATGGAATGGTACCTATAAATCCTGACGTGGACAGGTTGAGGTATGTCAATTTTCTCAAGAGGCATAGCTCTTGGGGGATACCTGTAAAATTATTAGAGCTTACATTCAAAATCTGCAAATCCCTTAACCCGACCAGTTTCGTAGGAGAGAAGGCACTGCTCAAATTGCAATTATGCAAATCTACTGCAACAACATGGTTGGTCTGTTTTTCGCAGGAAACACCTTCCCATTCACAACAACTTAATGAAACATTCCAAGAAGCCAAACATATGGCAGGATCATGCAAAGGGGTTTTAAGTTATGAAACCAACTCCAAAATAGAAGAAAAGAGAGATCAACGCCTTAGAAATCCGCCACTTTGAGGGGGCAACCTCCAATACATTACATAAATGAACAATTCTTGGATGATACAAATGAAAAAACCTCCTTCTATATATAGGAGTCCATGGCGTCACAATATAATCCTAACCGACCTAACAACAATAATGTAAGGGAAAAATAATAACAATATTGGGGTTACAGGGGTACAATAATAACAATAAGGGGGTTACACTAACAACAATAAGGGACTGAACCAGTAATATAGGGACCTAACATGCCCCTCTTCTTCAAAAAAGTGTTGTCATCAATGCTTGAGTAGCTCTGGATGCTTTTGTATAAAATTCTCATCCTCCCATGTAGAATTTTTAGTGGGTAAGTTCTTCCACTTGATGAGATACTCTGATTTTGATCGATTTCGTAGCTATCAGGTTCTTGTTTCCGTGACTGCTTCAGGTTCCAATATGTTTTTTCCTTCCTCATCAAGTTCTAGCAATATTGTTTGGACTGGAATTTTGTCACCTATAACCTTCTTTAAGCATGAAACATGGAAAACTGGATGCACTCACGAAGAAGTAGGAATCTCCAATTTGTATGCTATAGTACCAATCTTTTGCAACACGTTGTAAGGACCATAGTACTTTGGCGATAATTTATTATCCTTCTTAGCTTCCTTGAGGGACATTTGTTTGCATGGTTGTAGCCTTAAAAATACCCAGTCTCCTACATCAAAACTTCTCTTGGTGCGATGTTGACCTGCCTGTTGTTTCATTCGATTTTGTGCCAAATTTATGTTATCATTTAAGAGTTGTATAAATTCTTGTTGATGCTCGATGTGATCTTCCACTGCTCAAACCTTATAATTTTCTCTTAAAGATGATGTGATGGATGGTGGATGATATCAATAAAGTGCCATAAATGGGGTCATTTTTGCCGTAGTATGGAAGGAAGTGTTATACCACCATTCAACAAGAGGTAACCACTGCACTCCATTGTGTTTTCTTAATGTATACAAAACAACGAAGATATCCTTCCAAACATTTATTCACTATCTCGGCTTGACCATTTGACCATCAGATTGAGGATGATAAGATGAGTTATGACCTAGTTGAGTACCCAAACAAGAAAATAATTTCGTCTAAAAATTTCCAGTAAAAATGGGATCCCTGTCACTTAAAATAATCTTTAGGTTTCCATGTAGCTTTTGAATTGTTTCCATAAATGCAGTAGCAATTGTACTTGCATTAAATGAATGAGATAATGCACAAAAGTGTGCATACTTGGAAATTCTATCTACTGCCACCATGATGACACTCTTTCCTTCGGACTTAGGTAAACCTGTGATAAAATCCATTGAAATCTACTCCCAAAGTTGACTTGGAATGGACAAAGGTTGCAGAAGACCTGGGGTCTTAATTGTCTCAACTTTATTTTGCTGGAAAACCAAACATTCTACCCCAAATTTTTGAGTATCAGATTTAAGGCCAACCTAAAAAAATTCTTTCTTCACCCTATGGTAAGTTTTCAAAAATCTCGAGTGTCCTCCTAAGGGAGACATATGCAATTCAAAAAGAAACTTTTTTTTTAGTTGAGAATTCTTACAAATATATAAGTGATATTTCTACCATAAGGAATCATTTTTCCAACTAAATGTATCAGATGTACTAGGATCTTGCTACAAAATTTGAATGAGTGTTCACATTTCTTCGTCCTTCTTCCATTCATCCCTTGCTTCGGCTATCCAATCTGGTTTAATAGAAATGGCACAAAGTAATGCTTCCACCTCCTCATCCTTTCTTGAGAGTGCATCTGAAACAACATTTAACTTCCCTTTTTTGTAAATGATTTCAAAGTCATAACCCAACATCTTTGTGATCCATTTTTGCTACTCTTCTGAAGATAGTCTTTGTTCCAAAAATTGTTTAAGACTATCATGATCGGTTTTACCTTGAAGTGTCTTCCCATTAGGTAACGTTGCCATTTCTTTAGTGCATGTAGTATTGCCAACATTTCCTTCTCATAAATAGCTTTATGTAAATACTTTCCTTTGATAGGACAATTTTCAAAAGAAATGGGTCTTCCTTATTGCATTAAAATAGCACCAAATCCATTTCCTGAGGCATCACATTCCACAATAAAGGTTTTTGTGAAGTTTGGCGTAGCTAAGACCGGTGCTAGGCATATTGCCTCTTTAAGATGTTCAAAGGCCTCAGTTGCATCAAGAGTCCATGAAAATTCATCTTTCTTCAATAATGTTGTTAGAGGTGTTGTTATTCTCCCATAATTATTAACAAAATTGTGATAATACCCTGTTAACCCCATAAATCCTTGCAATTGCTTTATGGTTGTGAGGAATTTCCATTCCTTAATGGATTTAATTTTTTTTGGGTCTACCTTAACACCACCCAGATATTCCACCTCCTATACTCCAAAGAAACATTTGGATTTTTTTGCATATAATTGTTTCTCCTCCAATAGTTTGAGCACCTTGTCAACATGTTGAACATGATGCTTCCAAGACTTGCTGCAGATTAGTATATCATCAAAAAATACTAGCACAAACTTTCTAAGGAAGGGTTTGAAAATGGAATTCGTCAACCCTTGAAATGTGGAAGGTGCATTGGTAAGGCCAAAAGGCATGACCAAAAATTCATAATGACCCTCATGAGTTCGAAATGTTGTTTTCGGAATATCTTTAATATTTAGTCTGCTTTGATGATATCTAGAATGAATATCCAACTTGGCAAAATAAATTGCTCCATGTAATTCATCCAATAATTCATCAATCACAGGAATGGAAAATTTATCTTTAATAGTGAGATTATTGAGCTACCTATAATTTGGACACATGCGCTATGATCAATCCTTCTTGTGCACTAATACTACTGAAGCAGAGAAAGAACTTTGACTAGGTTGAATTATACCAAGCTCTAACATTTTTGCAATCATACGTTCAATTTTTCTCTTTTGGACATAAGGATATCTATAAGGCCTGATGTTTGGAGGGACACTTCCTGGAATCAAATGAATAGCATGATCATGATCACAAATAGGTGGGAGTCCTTTGGGAGTTACAAACACCTTGGAATGATTTTCCAAGACTTTTTGGAGATCTGGAGAAATAAATGATTTTGATGTTGGAACTTCTAGTGAGCATAATTGTGCAATTACGCCTCGTTGTTATTTCTTCAGAAGCTTTGTCATGACATTAGAGCTTATTATCTTTCCTGACTTCCTTGTGATACCTCGTAATTCAACTTCCTTTCCTTCCGAAAAAAAATTCAAGAAAAGTTCTTGAAAATTACAAGCTACCGTCCCCAAAGATTGTAACCATTGTACTCCTAGTACAACATCAGCACCTCCCATTGGAATAGAAAGCATTGGACTATTCAATACATATTCCCCCATGGTTAGCTTGATATTATGGCATTTTCCAGAAAAATTTATAGTTCCTCCATTTGAAACCATCACTTGACATTCTGGTATTGGGTATAGGAAACTATTCAATTCCTTGGCTACCTTACAATGAATAAAATTATGGGTACTACCAGAATCAATCAACACTATTACCTTTTTCCTCTTGATATGTCCTTCTATCTTGAGATTTTGAGGAGTGGTAATTCCTACCAATGCATTACACGATATGTTCGGACAAATTTCTTCTTCTAGGGTTGGTTCTTGGTGTGTGTCCTCTTCTTTTGAAGCTTCTTGTTCATTTTCTTCCTCCTCTTCACAATCTATGTAAAATAATTTCTTCTCAACACACTTATGACCTTTAATGTATTTTCTATCACAATTATAGCAAAGCCCTTTTGCTATTTTTTCTTCCAATTGTTGTGGTGTCAACCTTGTAGGTTGTGGAAGTCTAGGAGTAGCAACACTTCCATCTTTATAAATGTGAATGGTAGGCTTCCTTGTCGCCATAATTTTACATTCAATTTTTCTTTCCATCCTGAATTCCTTCTCCAATGAATCATGTTCCCAAATGGGAACCTCATGTTGGATGATATCCTTTAAAGTCCCTATGAAGACATCAATCCTGTGTTCCTCTGAAATGTCAGTTACCCTTATATTAAATTTTTGGAAGTCCTCAATGTGCTCCACCACTGAACCCTTTTGTTTGAGATTTATCAATTGGGTAAAGAAGGTGTTGCTCTTTGTATCCTCATAATGTGCTATCATTTCCTCCGTAAAAATTGACCAAGTGACAATTTTTTTACAGAAGCAAAGCCATCGATACGATACAAATGTATTTTGTTCTAAATGTAAAGTTGCAATGCATACCTTTTGTGTGTTTTGCACATTGTTGAGATCAAAATATTGCTCCATCTGTAGTATCCATGTTACCGGATCCTTGCCATCAAACTTCCCCATATCCATATTTGGAATATGGTGGTTCCTCCATCCAACATTAGAGTTTATGAAATCACGATTAAAATTTATTTTTTTCTTATCATGAGTTTCCTCTACTATCTTTTTTCCATTTGGAAACATTTCCTGTATCAACTTTGTCAAACCTTCCATGTCCACTTTTAGATCATTCTTCATGTTTTCCATGTTGTGTTTCATTTTTTCATCGATATTAACTTCCATGCTAGCATCCATGCCATCCATCTTAGCTTCCATGCCTTTATTCAAACCATCCATCTTAGCTTCCACGCTTTTCTTCAAAACTTCCATTTCATTTTTTGTTGATATTTGAGAGAGAGAAATTTGGTGCACTTGCTCTTGTCATTTTGATATGTCATGTTGCAATTATTCGTCTTCATGAGTCATATTAGAGCCTTCTGAAGGCTTAATTGGTGTTGAATTATTTTTAGGGGGTATTTAGAACCCAATACTGATATATATTCTACTATATGCCCTTGGAATCAATTCAAACTGATTTTTCAAACAAGACTTATGCAATTCGAAAAAAAAATACACACATTTTTCTTACTTTTGAGGAGCTCGATATTGAAACTGAATTATCTCTGTGATTTTGGATATTCAATATCTGAAATTCAGCCTTGTAGTAGCCCTCTGAAGCTTCTTTTGAATGCCACAGGTCTGACCTACTTTGGATTCTTCAAGGAAAATTTATGCCCAATCTCCCACAATGACCTAATTATCGACTAGTTCAGTATAGTGAACTTGTACGGTGTGCCATGTGTCAATGTTTCCTCCTTAGGCTCTAAAATTTCTACACAAGAAACTACAGTCTATGTACTTGCAGCCACCTTTTACAGAATTCCGATATAATGCTCAAAGAGAGAGTTATGATGATTTTCCCACGATCACCTCTTTGAGATGAAATTCGGGAGCCTGAAAAAACCCTAATTTCTACAGATTCTATCTCTGACACTATTATGAAACAAGATCTGAAATTTTTACACAATGTTCTTTAGTATTTCAGATTTTGTTTGTAAAAATTTCAGCTTCTAAACCTTTGTAGAAACAAAGTTATAGTGAAAATTCCACGATGACCTGTTGAGGTGAAATTTGGGAGCCTGAAAAAACCATAACTTCCATAGATCATATCTCTGAAAATATTGCGAACCAAGATCTTAAATCGTTACACGACATTCCTCAGGATTTCGGCTTCGCTCTATAAAAATTTCAGCTTCTGAACCTTCGTAGAAAAAAAATTATTGTGAAAAATCCATGATGACCTGTTTGGAGCAGTGAAACCCTAGAATCCAAAGCTCTGATACCAAATGTTATGAAACCGACTCCAAAATAGAAGAAAAGAGAGATCAACACCTTATAAATCATCCACTTCGAGGGGGGAACCTCTAATACATTACATAAATGAACAATTCTTGGATGATACAAATGAAAAAACCTCCTTCTATATATAGGAGTCCATGTGGTCACAATATAATCCTAGCCGACCTAACAACAATAATGTAAGGGAAAAATAATAACGATATTGGGGTTACAGGGGTACAATAATAACAGTAAGGGGGTTACACTAACAACAATAAGGGACTACACTAGTAATATAGGGGCCTAACATTTTAAAAGCCAAGAGAGATTGTATTTCGTAATTCAAACAATTCGTTTTAGAAGAAACAAACATGAATATACTAGTATAAACTATGCAACATGTGAACAACGGGATTAAAAACTTGTGTAAGCTTTTTTGGATAGTACCTGTAAGTGGCCTTTCTCATTTCAAAGATGTGTATATGCATTGAATATTCCTTGTTTTATTCTTCATAATGATTTTATGTGGGAGACTGGTATCTCAGAACAGGGATCCCATTCTGAAGAAAATGATACAACATGATAGATAGCATAATAGAGTGTGCAAAGGAAGAGAGGAGGATTCATGAAATTCACTTTGTTATCTTGAATGATAGAACATGGTAGATAACATCATAGGCTGTGCAAATTAAGAGAGGAGGATTAAGTAAACTCAGTTCTTTTTACCAATGAGGTAAACCAAACTCACTTCTTTATCCTAATAGTTTTGTGATATTGAAGGGCCCTTTTGGAGAGAAATGGTGATCTTAGTTTTTTATTGGAAAATTCCAATTCATATCTCAATACAGTTTTCGTCTATGAATTTGACCAATATGCGTGTTTTCTTCACGAGTGGCGATTCAATCTACATATTGTCCTGATTATGAACCACACTAGTTGGTTCGAAACACGTAGACAAAATTTTATTAGATGTGATTATCACCGAAAGGTTTTTTATAATTTCCCTGATTTGTTTTTAATGTGAATCTTCCGTGTTCTTGCCTGAAATCCTTGTCGTCCCCGTCCCCACTGAAAAGTTAGGGTGTTGTTTACGAGGTCACAATTTTGCTTCATAAGTCAATTTTTTTTTAAATTTAACTTGTTTAAATATTTTTTTATGGTATAAATAGATTAATAATATCAAAAAATTTAAGGCATTCAAAATTTTGAAACTTAATCGTTATATCTCAAATTTCCTTAAAAATTTATCCAAATCTTAATAGAATTTCTACTATTTTCTATAAAAAAATGATATCCTCACTAACCACTATAAAGTAAAAATATTTTCAATTGCCCTTGGGATGAAAAAAAAATTATACTTATCCTTTTGTAAGTTTTTCAATCCTGCCCGCCATCCTTGACTTGTGTTTTATTTAAAATTTAAAATTCCCATTCTAGAATAAATAAAAATTCTTATTACCTTGATCACGTGGTTCAATTTTAACTTGTTAATGGCGCCTGCTATTAGTTTTTTCGACTAAAAGATATAAATGAATTAGTTTGTTCGACTAAAAGAGATGAATGGATTGAGGGGCATGGGATGGAAACCAATATTTATGTCGATAGACATTTTATTGTGAGGCCTTCGTTGGTAACATTGTTGAGATTCATTGGCTTCCCCTCCCCAGCTAGCGTGAATCTCAACAGTACCCCATTACAAGAAGATTATATTTAATTTAAATTTTGCTCAGAATAGTAACAAGGGAAAAGGGCTCTCAAGGGATTTCCTTAGTGCAGCAAGTCTTTCAGGCACCATGTTGCTATTCGATGTTGCCTCTATTGTATAAAGATAAGTTGTGGATTTGAGATGATGTATCAGCGAAGATCAAGCAGTTCATGATTCTGTAGCCATTGTTTTACCAACTTCAGTATTCATTGGGTTCAAGAAATGGAGCATTATTCTTTATTCTGAGCTAGGTATAGTTCCCAATCCCCCCCTTTTCAAAGACATCCGCTGCTATTTGAAATTCAATATAGTTTATGCTCGTCGGTGGGATATAGCTCGATCAGAAAAAATCCCACTAATCAATCATTTTTCTTTGGACCAAACCAATAACCCATCTCGCTTCTGGATTTATAGTGTTCACTGTTGAAAGTGGTGGTTGAGTGGGGTCTGGGATGTAGAAAGAATTTGTTTCTCTTATGGTATGAGGCATACCATTCAATCAATGGGCTAAGGGGGCCCAGAGTGTGAATCACCACCATTTGGTAGAAGGAACTGCATTCTAGAGAATGCAGAACTCGAACTGAGTGGCTCAGGGGTTGCTGGAGTCCAAAGCTCGACACTGGAAGCTTCGAGTAGAGATATGGGATGGCAGGCATTCAGGAGAATCTTAGAGAACATGGGTTATTTCAGGGTCTTCTTGAAGGTTCGAAGGAGCATAATAATCTCATGAATGAAGCATTAGACTATTACATAAATACTTCTCCATAGTCAGGTAAGTTTAAGTTTTTTTCACAGAGGGTCCATCTGATGAGCTACCACCTCAATTTAAGTACATAGTAGTCATAAACAAAAGAAATTATTTTATTTATTCTATAACTGGTAACCTATTTTTTTTACATGGATGGTAAACCTAGAAATAATATCTACCCACTCTCATATATTTGAGCACAGACATGGTACATTGCAAACACCATACCGTAATCTTCTGTTAGGTTAAAGAAATTCCTTTATTTATTCGTAAACGGGAACCTATTGTTTTTACACGGATGGTAAACCCAGTAAGAAGCTCTACCCACCCTCACATACTTGAGTGAAGAAGTTCTTGACCAACTGTAAGCTTATATTCAATCTCATGTCAAAATTATTAACACACACATTCTCATCAAATGAAAAATAGTTATTTTGGTTTTGTCCTAGTCCTACTTGGTAATTTCCAATCGATATATTCAGTCTCCTGTAAAAATATTAACACCCACAGTCCCATCATATACAAAGTAGTTATTTTGGGTTTATTTTTGCAGGATTAACACAACAATGACGAAGTCACAGGTTCAAATGGCTTCGCCTCTGTCCGTTGTTCTACCTCAACCCATGGGTCGTGTGCTCAACATTAAATCTCATATTGTCCAGGTGCCCAAAATACACCTACTTGAATTTTACAACCGACAATTTTATTTTTCATTTTAATAATTTTCAGTTACATTATTTGTTCGACTTATAGGAACAACTACCAAAAACTGTATATTTAAGAAATTAGACGGATCTTGGTTAATTGGTAAAGCAAGGGAATTTATTATCCGCCAATGTTTAAATTCCTTCACAGATAATTTTTTCCCTTTTGTGGACTGTATATCCCACCAAACAAGGTGCAAGCCGACTGCATTTGGCCAAATAGATACCCACCTATAGAGTATTATAAGCCATTGTAATATTCCCAAAATGGGATAGGTCATATTCGGCATTGACCCTGATAATATGAAATATCTTGTTCAAAAATTGTATATCAAATAGAATTATACGATTTTAGTACTATGTTTATATTGTTTTAAGTTTTGTATCCCTAGGTAGCCATTCCTTGTTTGGGGTTAGCCAGATTGGTTTTGACTCTGCTTCACAATAACATCAAAGTGAGAGTGGGACATTGGATATAGTTTTGTTTAGGCTACTTGCTTGACTAGTTATCATTTTCAATATTAAGAAATTTAAATGTGACCTTTCATTCAAGGGTGAAAAATTCATTGTCCTTTACATCATGTTTAAATGGAATTTACAAGGCACTGAAGATTTTTATTTTATTCTTGTCTGTGTCAGAGAGAATTCTTAGTCTAGGCTTTTGGTTTTTGAAATAATGCCAATTATTGAATCCCTGTGCCTTTTGATTTTTTTCTTTTCTTGCAAATGCTACTTCAAATAATTGGAACCGTTAAAATTTTCAATTATGTAGTCATTCTTGGGTTTCAGGAGGAAATGAAAACTCTGCAAAACTACACAAGAAAGTCTTGTATACAAAATTACATCAGAATTTTACAAATATGCAACCACTCTCAGGTTCAAGGAGGAAATGCAAGCTCTGCAAAACTACAGAGGAAAATCTCATATTCAAAATTCAACATAATAAAAAATGAGTAACGCTTGTAAATACTAAAGACTAACCCAATTAAACTTTAAGGATAGAATGGGTGTAACAAAAAACAAAAAAATGGAACTAAAGTTCAAAGTTTATTAGTCTGAGTTCATAAATCAAGTTTAAGCCTTTTAAGAGCAATAAAATGTACTTCAAAGGTCGATTAACTTCATTGGGGAAGTGGAGGATTTCCTACATTTGATGGTTCAGTACCTCACCTTTCCACGTTATCCCTGCACATATTCACACTTCACCCTGTTCCATCTCCCATATTTCTTCCCCATGCTTGGGAAGGGGGTCAACCATCAAAATTCCATACGTTCGGCCTTCCAAATGTTGATTGTATGCATCGTGCACCTTCCACCTTGGTGACCTCTGTTATTAGAATGTGTCCTGCCCCCATTATTTGCTCTGCTTTGAATTGTTTTGTGTCCACCTAGCCATGGTTAAGGTGGGGGCTCAGGGGTTGTTGGAGTCCAAATCTCAGCACTGGAAGCAGCGAGGAGTAGAGATATTGGATGGGAGGCATTCAGGATAAACTTAGAGAACAAGGGTTATTTCAAGGGTCTTCTTGAAAGTTCAAAGGAGCATAAGAAGCTCATAAATGAAGCATTGGACTATTACAGAAATATCACACTCTTCTAGATAGATACCTGACTTCTGCTTCAGTCTCTGATAACTCCTGTAAACTCTATCTTATTTTATTCCATACCCACTACCTCGTAACCTTCTTAAGTTAGTTTATAGGTGGGTACCATAACTCTACTTACTTTTTATGCTTTTTTTGGGTAAAAATCCATAATACACGGAGAGATAAAATTTGGTGGGCAAGTTTTTTTTCATGGGGTGATTTTCTGGTTAACATATTTTTTTAAAATGATAAATAAGATATCAAAATTGCATAAACTGTGAAATTTAATGGGTACTTCATATTAAAAATTTCTACTTAGATACACCAACTACCTAAGCGTTTTAAAATTTATACCTTACCTACACCAGATACCAAGGCATTCTAGAAAAGTAACTTTGTAGACATTTTGAATTCATTCCAAATAATAAAATTGTCTAACACAACGTAAAATCCTTATTTGGAACATCTGCGAATGGAATACACCAATCATGAAAGGATGTGGGTACATCTAGCATTCTATAAAAGTGAGTGGATATTTTCTATTCAATCTAAATAATAGGATTGTCTCGGATGACAGAAAATGTGAGAAAATTTGGAAAATCGGTGCATGGAATATACCAATCAAGGAATCATATTATGGTGTAGGGATATGCAAGTCCTTTATCCAGAGGGAGGTGATTATTTTATATTTTTTTTGGAAATATTAATTTCTAGTATATTTTGTCAAGATAAAATGATATTTAATAAATAGGATGGAAAATAGAAAATGTTTAATATTTGTTATTATTTTGACTAATTAATTGTCATCATCATTTTGGTTTTTCTACTTACACTTACTACATTTTGGTTTTTCTACTTATACTTACTACATGATGTTTAATATTTACCATTACTTTCAGACTCAGACTTTCATAACTTTCTCTAACTAACATGGAAGAAGTTTGATCTCATAGCAGGCAGAAAATTCCATATACTTACTAACTAACTCCAAACTTTCATAACTTTCTCCAGACTAACCTGGGAAAAGTCTGATTGAAGTTGTCATCCAAACTTTCATAACTTTCTCCAGATTGACTTGGGAGAAGTCCGATTGCAGTTGTCATGAAATTCCATGAGAAATGGAAAATATGAAAAAAATGTAGAATCAAATTTTAAGATTTAGAAAGACACGTGACGATGCTAGGTCCTCTTGTTGACTGTAATAAAATAATCTTCGTAGAAAAAAATATTTTCTTCTTGACTAGTTATCCATTTTCAATATTAAAAAATTTAAATGTGGAGTTTCATTCAAGGGTGAAAAATTCTTTGTCCTTTACGTCACACTTAAATGGAATTTAAAAGTGACTGAATTTTTATTTTATTCCTGATTTTTAGTTTATTCATGTATGTGCCAGAGAGAATTCTTAGTCCAGGACTTTGGTTTTTGAAATAATGCCAACTATTGAAGCCCTGTGCCTTTTTCTTTTTTTCCTTTCTTGCAAATGCTACTTCAAATAATTGGAAACGTTAAAATTTTACAATTGTACAGTCATTCTTGGGTTTCAGCAAGAAATGCAAACTCTGCAAAACTACAGAAGAAATTCTTGTATACAAAATTACATTAGCATTTTACAAATATGTGGCCACTCTTGTGTTCAACGAGGAAATGCAAGCTCTGCAAAAATACAGAGGAAGATCTCATATTCAAAATTCAACATACTGAAAAGAAATTGACCCTTGAAAACACTAAAGACTAACCCATTTAAACATTAAAGATAAAAATGGTGTAACAAAAAACAAAAAAAATAGAACTAAAATTCAAAGTTTATGAGTCTAAATTCATAAATCAAGTTTATGCCTTTTAAAACTGATAAATTGTACTGCAAAGGTCGATTAAATTCATTTGCGAAGTGGATGATTTCCTACATTGGATGGTTCAGTACCTCACCCTTCCATGTTATCCATGCACATATTCACACTTCACCTAAGTCACCTAACACGGGGACACAAGACACGATGGAGACGCGGATTTGAGTGTCGAACACAGACATGGTGAACCCCCGGAACAAGACACGTCTGGACACGTTATATATTATTTTATCAATATATAAAATAGAAATTAGATATTTCTTACACAAATTCATAAAAATTCATTGATTTAAACATAGATCTTCATCTAGATGTAAGTTTTACAAGGATACATCATAGAATCATACAAAGTAATAGACATATTCAGCAATGATCCAATACGAGAAAGACAAGATACTGTAGTTTTCTCATTAAGTCATCAAAACCAAAATATGTTACATAAGTACTAGGTAGTACAATGCCAATGGAAAATAGATATAGAAAATACAAAACAACTACAAGTATACAAGACTACAAACCTCAAGGTAGTGCCGCAGTAGGTAGCTCATGACTCATGAGTCATCAATCCTCATCATCATAATCTGCATCACTTCCCTCATCATGATCATTGTGCTCACCACTGCTCTCCTCTGTTGGATCCTCCTCCTCTGTATCCAATGTCATTTCTGCATATGTTGGTGTGGAGGATGACCCCTTTACTATATCGCCATCATAAAATGTGACAGGCTCTATCACTGGCTCATTGAGATCCAAGTTGGCCAATGCCAACTCAACACTGTTATCCAAACCCATATCATCAGGAAAGACATCCCACATCTTTGTCTTTCCCTTCAACCAATCCTCCCTCCTCCTGTAAATAAGACGAAGGTTGGTGTGCACATACACCATTGTCTCTGCCCTGGACTGCTCAAGCTTGCTCTTCTTCACACTACACAAATTCCCATATGTGCTCAAATTCCTCTCGCAACAAGAGGATGAAGTCACCTGAGAGAGGAGCCTCATGGCTAATTGTTGTAGAGGAGGACTTGTTGCCCCATGAGTTTCCAACCAAGAATAGCACTTCTTAGCCCCCCTGTCTCTAAACACATAATGTCCTGCAAATCATCCAGTGCCAGTGGAAAATTCTGCAAAGGCATCCTCCACCTCATCAAGGGATGCCCTATCCTGAAAAATCCTCCTGAATGCATCTTTCCTCCCCTGTGATATTTCACCATTCATGTGAGGAGGGAATCTGTGGGAAGGTCCACCATTCAGCCGCTCATGGATGTAGTGTATTAGGTTCAAGGAGTGAGCCAAAAAATGTAAAGGTGTGCAATTATTGTCCCATTTGCTGATAAGAATATCTTGTATGCTGGTGAAGAAGGCCTCTGGTGATGTCTCTTACTCAGGGCACTGACTATGTAAAATAATTTTCCTCATAGACTCAATCATGGAATCCCATACCTCATAAACCTCTCCTAGGATGGGCTGGTCTGTATTTGCAAATTGAAGCAAGGAAATGATAGGGTCCATGATCTAAATAAGTAGATCTACCCTCTCCAACCAGACACCATCCAACATTGTGTCCTTCACTCTTTTTGAGGCTGCTTGATCTGTCTTTCTCCAAAAAGACCAAAAATCTAAAATAAGCATGGCTCCAAGAGCAGTCTTGACCTCTTTCAACCTCTTCAACATGATGAATGAAAAGGAAAACTGTGTATCCATAATCTTCAACAATGATAGATCAGTGTACTCCTTGTAGATAGAAAGGGCATTTGTATGGTTTTGTACAAGGTTGCGGATATGTCGTGCATCCTAAAAAATGATTCCAATCCAAAGCACATTAGAAGCAATAGATTTTAGTGCTAAGTTCAATGAATGGAAAATGCAAGGTGTCTAAAATATTTTTGGATATTTAGCTTCCACAATCATGCCAACATCCTTGCAAACAGGTGCATTATCTGTAATGATTTGCACACAAGAATTGACACCTACATCTTCAATAACTTTAATAAATAACTTATCCATATATTGTGCATGCTTGTATTGTCCAAGTGCATCCACTGATTTCAAGAAAATTGGACCATTCAAGGAAGACACCATGAAGTTGATCAGTGGGTGTCGTGTTGGATCTGTCCATCCATCAAAAACAATGCTAACCCCAGATGCTGGCCATGCTAATTTAATAGGCTCAAGCATTTTGTCCACCTCTTTTTTTTCCTTCTTCAACAATGTGGTTCCAAGTTTCTCTGACCCAAGAGGCACATACCCTGAAGGATTTGTTTGAGTTAGAGCTCAACACATCTCAATAAATAGAGGTGAGCGTGAAACATTAAATTATATGAAGTTGTGATAGAAAAACAATGTAACATGGTGAGATCAAGCTCTTCCCGATTCTCTTTCTGGAAAATCTTGCCCGTTGGACCAAGTGCAATTTCCTTTCATTTTGCTACTTGTCCCCCACTATAATTCTCAAATGGGAACTTGTTGTTGCTTTTCCTCAATAATTGAAGGGGTCATCATTCTTGTTTTTTTTTTTTTTTTCTGATGCCACATTTTCTGCACCAACAAATTCCTCTCTCTCTGTTTCCTTCATCTTTGCTAATGGCACCTATGTACAATATGAAATGCCACAACTTGTCAAAGCCAAAAAATGAGCTTTCACACAGTAATATGTTCTCATGAAATGGTTGTGGCAAAAACTGTATTTCCAAGAAACATTTCCTCCTCCCTTTCCCTTGCTGTCTCACCCTGGCTCTCTTGTCACAAATTTCCATAATGGATATTTGGGGTCTTGAGTTTGTTTTCCCTGAAAATTTTAAGTTGTTGTTGCAGCTCCACTTCCAATATATGGAATAATTGCACACCTTCATGAAATAGGGACAGGATGGGCATCTCCAATGGGGACATTCTTCTCCTTTCTTTGCCCCTTCCTTGCTGCCCTTTATTGAGCCATGAATGCTGTAAAAAATAAAAAATAAAATGACCAAATTTGTAAAACATATGCACATGCAAACCAAATGCAAAAAAATAGAGAGACAATGCACTTAACAATTGCTTGAATCTCCTTGAAAACTGTTATGAAACCAACTCCAAAAATAGAATAAAAGAGAGATCAGTGACTCAGAAATAAGCCACTTCGAGGGGGAAACCTCCTTTAAATTACATAAATGAAAAATTATTGGATGATACAAATGAAAAAACCTCATTTCTATATATAGGAGTCCATGGGGTCACAATATAATCCTATCTGACCTAACAATAATAATGTAAGGGCACAACAATAACAATAGTGGCTTTTATGGGGCACAATAATAACAATATGGGGGCTACAGGGGTACAACAATAACAATAATGGGGCTACACTAACAAAAAAAAGGGGATACACTAGTATTATAGGGACCTAACATGCCCCTCTCCTTCAAACAAGTGTTTCCCTCAATGCTTGATTATTTCTAGATGCTTCTGTATAAAATTATCATCCTCCCATGTGGAATCTTCAATGGGTAAGTTATTCCACTTGTTGAGATACTCTGAAATTGATCAATTTCATAGTTGTTGAGTTCTTATTTCTGTGACTGCTTTAGAACTTCTTTTGCTGCGATGTTGATCTTCTTGTTGTTTCATTCGATTCTGCACCAAATTTAGGTTATCCTTTGAGAGTTGGAGAACTTTTTTTTGATGCTCGATGTGATCTTCCACTACTTTATCATCCATATTATCTTTCATTTGATCCTTCAAACTGTCCAAATTAGCCTCGATTTATGCTTTTAAACCATCGATGCCATCTTTTATTTCTCTTTGTAAGATCGAAATTTGTTTCACTTGGTATCGTAATTTTGATATATAATACTGCAATTCTTCCTCTTCATATGTCATAGTATAGCTTTTTGAGGGCTTAATGGGTGTGGAATTATTTTTGGGAGGAATTATATATCTCAATACTAGTATCTATGCTTTAATATGCCCTTGGAATCACTTCAAACTGATTTTTCAAAAAAATGTTATGCAAACTTGTTAAAAAATACACACCTTTTTCTTTCCTTTTAGGAGGTCTATATTGAAACTGAATTATCTTTGTGATTTCAGATCTTCAATATCTGAAATTTGGTCCTGTAGTATCCCTCTGAATATTATTTTGAATGCCATAGGTCTAACATGATTCAGATTCTTCAAGCCAAATTTATGTCCAATCTCCCACAATGACCTAATTATGGACTGGTTTAGTAGAGCGAACTTGTACGGCGTACCACGTGTCAATTTTTCCTCCTTCGGCTCTGAAATTGATACAAAAGAAACTATAGTATGTGTAATTTTGGCCACTTTTTACAAAATTCCAATCCGATGCTCAGAGAGAGAGTAATGAATATTTTTCCACAGTCACCTCTTTGAGATGAAATTCAGGATCCTGAAAAAACCCTAACTTCCACAGATCATATCTCCAAAAATATTGTGAACCAAGATCTGAAATTTTTACAAAAAGTTCCTCAAGATTTTGGCTTCGTGTGGTAAAAATTTTAGCTTCTAAACCTTCATATAAAAAATTTATAGAAAAAATGGCACGATGACTTGTTTGGAGTAGCGAAACCTTAGAATCCAAAGCTCTGATACCAAAAGTTATGAAACCAACTCCAAAAATAGAAGAAAGAGAGGTCAATGCCTTATAAATAAGCCATTTCGAGGGGGAAACCTCCTTTACATTACATAAATGAACAATTATTGGATGATACAAATGACAAAACCTCATTTCTATATATAGGAGTCCATGGGGTCACAATATAATCCTAGCCGACCTAACAATAATAATGTAAGGGCACAACAATAACAATAGTGCCTTTTATGGGCCACAATAATAACAATATGAGGGCTACACAGGTACACCAATAACAATAAGGGGGCTACACTAACAAAAATAAGGGGATACACTAGTATTATAGGGACCTAACAAAAACACTCCCTTGCTCCTTGCTTATTGGTCCTTGCTCAACTCACAGACTAACAAAAGTGAAAAAATAAATGAGAAATCCAAATTGTATAAGAGTTCAGACGCTTTTCCGCGTTCTACAAGTCCGACATATCTAGATTCGATTGTGTTCGTAGAGGACATGATCGGGACTCGTTGTGTCTTATATGGACACGATCGAATCCGGTCAAATGGATTCGAATCACCAGGAATTATGTCTGATTCAATTGATTCGAGACACTTGGAGGTTGGAGGATGAATGCGGTTTCATAGCACTTCACCCTGTTTCATCTCCAAGATTTCTTCCCCATGCTTAGGAAGGGGGTCAACCATCAAAATTCCATAGTTTTGACCTTCCATATGCTAATTGTATGCATGGTGCACCTTCCACCTTGGTGACCTCTGTTATTAGAATGTGTCATGCCCCCATTATTTCCTCTACTTTGAACCATTTTGTATCCACCTTTCCTTGGTTAAGGTGCAAAGCTCGACACTGGAAGCATGTAGGAGTAGAGATATTGGATGGGAGGCATTTAGAATCTTAGAGAACATGAGTTATTTCAGGGGTCTTCTTGAAGGTTCAACGGAGCAAAAGAAGCTCATGGATGAAGTATTAGATTATTACAAAAATACCACACTCTTCTCTAGAGTTAGGTAAGTCTAATTTTTTTCACAGATGATCCAGTTGATGCACTACAAACTCAATTTAAGTAGATAGTGGTGAGAATATGTCATAAACAAAAGAAATTACTTTATTTATTCTATAACTGGAAACCTATTTTTTTTACATAGATGGTAACCCTGGAAATAATATCTACCCACTCTCATACATTTGAGTGAAGAACCGGTACCTTGCCAACACCATATCGTAATCTTTCATTAGGTTAAATAATTTCCTTTATTTATTTGTAAACGAGAACCTATTGTGTTTTACATGGATGGTAAACCTAGTAAGAAGCTCTACCCACCCTCATATAATTGAGATAAGAACTGCAAGTAGTGTAGTGGAGGTCTGTCTCCTGAGGTTAGGGATAAATTTTCACCCATATATTTATGAAGCAGAATAATGTTTAGGAGAAAATGTCTGTATATGAGATTGGACATGTTTCAAGGGATTTTTAAATATTACAGGACTAAGACAGC
The DNA here is from genome assembly GCA_034641835.2 of Pinus albicaulis. Classification (NCBI taxonomy): domain Eukaryota; kingdom Viridiplantae; phylum Streptophyta; class Pinopsida; order Pinales; family Pinaceae; genus Pinus; species Pinus albicaulis. Next base: position 81,322 of record JAXQQM020078968.1, read on the forward strand.
CTTGAAGAAAAAGTGTTTGATAAAGTATTATTTATTTTCTGTATCCAGGCACTTGGGCCATAGGGGAGTCCATGTGATGCCACTTCTTTTTGTAACAAGGGAAGTGAGTTGGAGCAAGAAACTGTTGTGGAAAATGGGTTATATTATCCGCCAAATAATTATTATGGATTCTATTACCCAAATCAATTTGTTTTTTGAGATTAAATAGTAGTGGTGGTTTGGAATGCACTTATATCCTTGGTCCTTTATTTTGGTAAATTTGATATTTTAAGATATATTGTTTAGTCATTTTTTCTTAGTAGGTTTTGAAGTCGAAAGGAATGAATGGGATGAGCATGGTGCTTACCTTGGAATGGATGGCTTTGATATTCCCTATACATTAAATATTATTGCCTTTGCACCTTAGTTTCTTTTTATTGTGTGAAGCTTATACATTATGAAACTGCAATCCTTTTTTGTGTTGGTTTGATCTTTCATTATTATCAGAATGCACTTTGTCTCATTGTCATTATGTATTTTTGCAGGGAATCCAAGTTGAAAACAAACCCTTGTTATACTATATCTGAAGTTATGGTTACCCTCAACCTGCTTATAATCCTTATAATGCATACTTTCCTGGTGCTATGTTGTGTGTTTATGGTATTCTTGCTCATAAGCCATACTATCCCAGTCCTATCTATTAACAACCCCTCACTTCTCCAGCCTATTTTCATCCTCCTGTAGTACATGGATCGGAAGTTACACCATCTTTTTCGTGGGATTTAGGACTTGTAGTTGCAGATCGGGCAAATAGAAATACCTTCAAATGAAGTGCAACAGATGGGCGAAGAACATGCTATTCCACAACAGTCGTTGTCTCTTAGGTGCCATATTCAAAGGCTATACGATCAACAAGGAAACAAAATGTTGTTTTGGATTCAAAAGGATAAGCTCAACCATCAAAGGGACTATAATCATCACACTTGGTTCTTATAGGTCAACCTAATATTCAATCTATAAGCACTCAAAGAGAGAGTGTGAGGCCTGTGAATAAGGTGTGTATTGTTGTTTTGGTTGGATCTTTTCCTAAATTGCATCCAGATATTTGGTGTGCACTATCTCGTAATATGTTTTATTTTCAGATCCCATCACATGGTTTTACTGGTGAAGCTGCAACTTTACCAAAGGCTTTGTTCTGTTAGGAAAAGTTGTAAGTTGTTAACACCAAGGAATTGCCAATGTGTTGTATCCTAATAATGTTGTAGATTTCAAACCCAATGGGCATGAACATCTTGCTGGTGACAGATTAAAGACACAGGAAAAGGTCATTAGAAATAAGAATTTGGATGCCCTCAATAAAACATTATAAAGATAATATTACCAAAATGTCAAAAGACTCAGTATAAATTGATTTCATATTCAAATACCCTCATCATCAAAAATGATTATTGACTAAACATTCTCTTTTTGCACTTCAAGAAGCAACTTTTCCTATTTAATTTGTGATTCGAGAACTTAAAAATCTTCATTTGCAACACAAGAAAGCACATTGGAAATTGGAAAGACTCTACCTTGTTCTTCAGCTGCGTGGTGGTGTGCAGATTTCTGTAAAGACATTGATTAGCAAGACTATCATTCTTGAAGTTGAGAGTTCTGACACAATTGAAAATCTCAATGGCAAGATTCAAGATAAAGATGGAATACCTACAAATCGACACAGGTTGATATTTTTCGAGAAGCAACTTGAATATGTAAGGACAGTTGCATATTACAATATTCAGAATGAATATAACTTGCATTTGGTCCTTCACCTTCGGGGAAGGTTTTAGAAGTTGTACGTGAGGCCTTACATTTTTAGTTGGGGTGCAATTTCTTAATAATTATGTTCGGTTTAGTGCTTCAATTTATTTTTGAATATATGTTGGTATTCACTTTCAAGGTTGTTGACTATTATGTTTGGAACTTATGAAGTTATGTTTGTAATCAATTTGGTATGCATCTTCATATAAAATACCTATGTGATTTTCCATTTGGAAAAATCAAATTGGATGTTGTGTTGGGTCTACAATATATATGTGGACTTATGTAAATGGTTCATTCAATGTATCCAATTCTTATCCGTAAAGAGAGAAAAATATTACTACAAATGCTTTATATGAATGCCAGTACAAGTTTAAGCTATTTATAGGCAAAAGTATTCTGCCAAAAAATTATCTGCTGGAGTTGAGAGAGTTATATTTAGTGCAAATTATTGTAGCTTTAGAGTTGTGTCACATATTTTCTACTAGATATCATATTGCAATTATCTTCCATTGTAGCTCCATTACATGCATTGACAAGTGTGAAGCGGGTTTTTCAGTGGGGAGGAAAACAACAAAAAACTTTTGATGTATTGAAGGAAAGAATTAGTTCAACACCCGTACTTTCACTTCCATACTTGAGACAATAATTTGAGATACAAACTAATGCAAGTAACACTATCATGGGTGTAGTCTTGATGCAACATGGTAAGCCTATCTATTTTCATTCTGAAACTTTTAATGGTGCACTGATTAACTATCCTACATATGACAAGGAAGTGTATGCATTAGTGCAAAGTGTGAAAAGTGGAAACATTACTTGATGGGTAAGGAAACAATCATTCACACTGATCATCAACCATTGTAATACTTGCAAGAACAAAAAAAGCTACATCAAGTGAGGAACTTTAGATGGATGGGTTTTCTACAATAATTCCAATTGGTGATAAGGCATAAGAAAGGCATCTATAACAAGGTTGTTGATATTCTTTCTAGACCAATTTTTAGTGAATCCATTATTCTTAAGCATAATTATGTCATGTATGAGAGCTATGCTGAGAAATATTCATTAGATAATGATTTAAGGATGTGTATGCGACTTTGTGTCAAGGTAACCAAGTAGAGGAATTAGATTATCATGTCCATGATAACTTCTTGTATCATCTTGGAAAGCTATGTATTCCATAGGGAGAAAGATTCAAGATCATAAGAGAAGCACATACTTCTCTTGTTGTTGGTCATTTCGGTGTAAGTAAGACAGTGGCACAATTACAGAGGTATTGTTACTAGCCTCGTATGCTTGAAAATGTGTCATGATTTGTAAGAGGATGTTTTTTATGTGCTGTCAGTAAGCCTAGCAATCAAAATTTGGGATTATATACTCCACTTCCAGTACCTTCCCGTCCATGGGAAAGTGTATTTATGGATTTTGTAGGAGGTATACCTATATCTAGGAGAGGTCATGATTATCTTTATGTAGTTGTGGATAGGTTCATCAAAATGTGTATTTTGATGCCTTGTAAAAAGAAGGTTACAACTGAACAAAATGCATAGTTGTTCTTAAGCATAATTGTGTCATGTATGAGAGCTATGCTGAGAAATATGCTTTAGATAATGATTTAAGGATGTGTATGCGACTTTGTGTCAAGGTAACCAAGTAGAGGAATTAGATTATCATGTGAATGATAACTTCTTGTATCATCTTGGAAAGCTATGTATTCCATAGGGAGAAAGATTCAAGATCATAAGGGAAGCACATACTTCTCTTTTTGTTGGTCATTTCGGTGTAAGTAATACAGTGGCACAATTACAGAGGTATTGTTATTGGCCTCGTATGCTTGAAAATGTGTCATGATTTGTAAGAGGATGTTTTTTATGTGCTGTCAGTAAGCCTAGAAATCGAAAGTTGGGGTTATATACTCCACTTCCAGTACCTTCCCGTCCATGGGAAAGTGTATTTATGGATTTTGTAGGAGGTATACCTATATCTAGGAGAGGTCATGATTATCTTTATGTAGTTGTGGATAGGTTCATCAAAATGTGTATTTTGATGCCTTATAAAAAGAAGGTTACAACTGAACAAAATGCACAGTTGCTCTTTCAGAATGTATGGGTACATTTTGGGTTTCCCACATCCATTGTTAGTGATCGAGATTCTCACTTTGTCAAAAAAATTTGGTCAAGCTTGTGGGGAATCATGGACACCAAATTGAAAAAGAGCACAACATTCCATCCACAAACATATGGCCGAATAAAAGTGGTGAAAAGAACAATGGTACATATTCTTCGTGGTTATTTCATTAAGCATCCTAAGTTGTGGGATGAACATTTTCACTACATTCAACATGCTTATATCCGAGGCAAACATTCATCGATTCAAACATCGCGATTTGAGGCATGTTTGGGATACTTACCAAAATCTCCTTTAGATTTTATCTTTGGGAAATATGTTGATATTTATGGACATAGTGACATAGATAAGGCCAAAAGGTTCATTGAACAAGTTAGATTTGTGCATCAAACGATTCAAGAAAATTTGGAAAAGAGTCAAGGCAAGTACAAGATAAGACATGATAAAGATCGTGTGGATCACAATTTCCAAGTGGGATATGAATTTTGGCTTTAGATTAGCAAAGAAAGACTCCAAGGAGAAGGTAAAAACAGAAACCAATTCGATATGGTCCATTCAATATTTTGGAAATATTGGTAATAATGCCTTCAGGTTGGATTTTCCTTCATATATGCAAATCTATGCATTTGTTAATGCTGAGAATTTGCAATATTATGAGCCTCCTTTTATTGAAGATCAAGGAGAGAATGTTCATATTCCTTCAATTGAATATTTCTCTCCTGAATATCTTGAAGAATTGCAGCAAGACATGAAAACAAGGACTTCTAAACAAGCGAACGTGGAGTACCTTCGTGTGGGGCTCAAAGGGACAAATCCAAGAAAATCCAAATGGATTGAGATTGGAAGGGTGAGGGAACTGTACCCTCATTTTTTTGTGGAATGAAAATGACATTTTGGAGGTCCGAAAGCTTCAAGTGGGGAGGAATAATCTAGGGGATTAGTAAAGTGCTCAAAATTCAAAGTGTTCAAAAGTGCTTGAAACTGGTGCCAAAACAAATATCTCGTATTCTTGAATCCAACACAACCTGAATCACTCAAAACCAATATTGTATTCTCCCGATAGCATGTTCTGGCCATTTTCATAAACAACTAAAAATTGTGTAGTTGGCTTGCAAGTACGCTGACTAGGTAGGTGATTGCCCAGTTGACTGTGTTTTCTTTTGCCTATGAGATCTTGCCAAGTGTACTTTTTTTATTGGTAAGTTTATTTATTTATTTATGCTTATTTGGTTAATGTTTGAGTTGGTCCAATGGTAGAGAGCCACATGGGCTAATGGATGTCTTCCATGTCACCTCCTGATTATGTAGTAAAATATGTTATGACTTGAATGGATCGCACTGGGGACAAACACAAGACGTCTCCTCGGGCAACACGAAGTCCTACCACTCTGCCTATGGTGTTACTCAGCCTCTATAAGCGTGGAATACTACTTAAAGTTCATTGTTTTTAACATTGCTGGATGGGGTCGGGGTTAAACCCTGTCCCGCGGTCCACCCATACCTACGAGATTGAAGGTGGGCACCGAGGGCACAAGGTTAACCACAGCCCCAAGCCATGGTTTAAACAAATGATACCATAGTTCATTGTGAAGTTCAAACTCACAACATTTACAAGACTTACCATAATGCAAACCAAGGTTCAGTTGCAGTATGGTTGGTGTGTAGTTTCAGACTAAACCACATACCAACCATCGTTCAAACCACAGTTAAATGTAGAGTATGGGTTAAGTGTTGGTGTGGTAATTCAAACCTAGACACAATCCCGCCAACCAAACTAGAGTTACAGAGCAATTAAATCGTTGGCGAGATTTTTGAACGGGTTCAAAATCTACGACGAGGTTTGTGCCAAATGGCCCATTTTTATCCGCACATAGAGGTCATTGGGAATTTAAACCTGGAGAAAATTTGCACCCAATCTAGCACAAATATTGGCAGCACGGGGTAAACTTATAGCCCAGAGGTGCTGCAAATGACAAAAAATGTAGGATACTTTTCACATGGGTGCAGTTTGTAGATCAATTGCAACAAATATTCTAGAGACCACAACATCTTCATTTTTTGACCAAATTGAGTGCAGAAAGATCCCATCTAAGGGTTTTTTACTGTTTTGGAGCCATTGGTGAAATTGTTTTTTTTTTCTGAGCATTACAAATATATGTAAACACATATTTGATCACATAATGAAAGAGGCCCAACATTGGATGCTGGACCAGGAGATGTAGCCCGGGAGAGGTGAACTCCTTCACCATTTTGTTGTCTTTTATTTATTTTTTATGTTATTATTGTCTCTATTTGATGTTGTAAAACTGAGCTTAAACACTTAATTTATATGCTATTGAAACTTACCTAATTGCATAAAAGACATAAAATTTAACTTGCAAATTTCATCAAACCTTTAAGTTTTCAAATACAAATCATTAACTTACATGCGAAAATAAATTATGGATTGGAAAAATTTTAGACAAGCTAAAGGTTAGAGTGACCAAAGTTACGCATAAAAATTTAGAAGAAGAGCTTTAATCTTGTGTGCTAATTTTTCTTCATAAGTTACACTTCTTAAATATATAGGTGGATTACATAGTTATTTAATTTTAATGCCACCAATCTAGATGAAGTATTTTTTCACGCAACTCATTTAGAATCAAGAGGAAGGAGTTTTCCTCAAGAGACTAGCAAGATACCTTTCAAATATGGAGACAAAGGAAAGGGAATTTTAAAGGGAAAGGAAAAATAATGCAACTGTTAGAAATTGGGAGAGAAACCTACCTGTAAACATTTTTCAAAAGATGGCCATGATGAAGACCACTGTTGGAAATTACATCCAGAAATGAGACCAAAGAAGTTTAATAACAAGGGAAACAAAAGACTGCTGCTACAACTAAACAAGAATTAGGATTTGATTCAGGTGATGAAACCAAAATCACAACCATGGGAATGAAAGTTATAGCTTCTATTGAAAGTACTAATTATTCTAGTAAGCCTATTGAATCTCAAAATGATAAAGAAAGAAATGAAATTTTCCATATTAGGGTAATTACAAAACATACAAAGGTTTATACATTTTTTGATAGTGGATCCCAAGTCAATCTTATCTCTGAAGTAATTGTCAAGAAACTTAATTTAGAAACTACACCTCATGTTAAAACACACCCTTTGGTTTGGGTATGTGATGATTCCAAATTAAAAATGAAAAAAAAATGTAAACTCAAATTCACCATCGCTTCTAATTTTATACATGAGGTAGAGCTTGATGTTGTACCTCTTGATATTTGCAAGATTATTTTAAGGAGTCCATGCTAGTATTACCAAAAAGCCACATTATATCATCATGAGAAAAAATATCATATTTTTAATAATGGAGTTGAGTACATTGTTAGAGCACATCGCAAGAAGATGAAATTATCTCTTCTTAGTATTGGTCAAATGAAAAGTCTTGTAAGAATTTGTTGTTGTTGATTATTAAAGATAAATATATTGTTAGAAACTTGGCATGAATTAGTTGCAGTCGTTCACACTTATGACAAGATGTTTCAGGATCATGAAGGGTTACTTCCAAAAATAGGAATCCAGCATGAGATTCACTTGCAACAAGATGCACCACTTTCAAAAATTGAAATGTATAGAATGTCAGTTTTGGAGAATGTAGAGATCAAGAAGCAAATTCAAGAACTACTTGAAAAAGGGGTTATGAGGCCTAGAATATCTCCTTGTGGGCCTCCTATTGTCTTGGTTCCAAATAAAGATGGTACATGGCACATGTGTGTGGATTTCCGAGATTTGAACAAGACCAATGTACAAAATTGTTATCCTCTTCCTAGCATTGATGATTTGCTAGAGGGCGGAAACGTGAAGCTGGGTTATACTTTTGTGAGAATCGGGGGCCGAAAACTTTTTTCGGCAATAGTTCGGCCGAACATTTTATAAAGTTCAGTCGAACTATGCAATAGTTCGGCCTAACTTTCTTATAAAGTTCGGCCGAACTCGTGATTCCGTTTAGATTGACGGCACACTGACGTCGTGGGCAAACATAATTTTCATCGGAGATGGGAAAACTGGCGACAAAAGTTCGGCCGAACTTCTAACAAAATTTCGGCCGAACTTTTATTTTTAAAAAAGTTCGGCCGAACTAGTTTTTATAAATAAATCGCTCGCGATGTTGGTTTGTTTACCGGTTTGATTATTCATGCGTTATGCAACGTTATTAGCTGCTCTTGTTCATAAATTGTCTGTAATTGACCATTTTGCTCTTATTCAACATTGCTAAATCTGACCTGTTATCTCCCGTCCGTGTTGTTAATTTTACTCTGTTCGCGCGTTTTTATTGTGTTAAATTGCTATTGTTCATATGGACGTTAAATACGATAAATACTTGTTGTGTCTCCAGGTATGTTGACAGAACAACACGCATCTTGCTATAAGATCTTTCCAAATTAATTTTGGTAGGAATAACGTGAACAAAAAAATGATCAAATGTTCCATTGTTTGTTTTTTAGCTTTATTCTTGTGTTTTTTGACCATTTGAGTTTTTTTAATTAGGCGTAATGGTTTTGTAAATAGTCATCAAATTTGGTAGGCGCATCGTAGGTGAGGGGAATAATATATATATATATATATATATATATATATATATATATATATATATATATATATATATGTATATATATATATATATTTCCATCCCTCGATTATGATTCATTCCGATCATAAATAATTAGGAATATTGTTTAATGATCCGTAACATAGGTGATTATGACTAGTGCTGCGCACATCATATAATGCAGCTATGGGTGCAGTTACTGCCTGAATTACATAAAGTTCTGTGATGTGTTGAAGCCCGGGTGAAGCATACTCCCCTCCCCACCCTCATGATAATAAGAAAACATGCCCTTCCTTTTTTCCTCAGTCACCAATCTTCTTAGACCTTCAAACATCAATAAGAAAAGAAGTGGAGAAAATTTTCATCCTTGTCTAAGCCCTTGCGAAACATGAAAAAGGCCTGAAGGAGAACCCATAGATCAAAACAAAAAAAGTGGCTCAAAAGATACACCCCAAAATCCAGTTGACTGATTGAAGATTCACAGCAATTTGCATAACTAATGACCCGATATACAACCAGTTCACTTTATTGTAAGCTTTTTTGAGATCAAGTTTTTAACTACAGTGGGGACTCTAGAAGATTTAATTGAATGAAGCACTTCTTGTGTAGTTCCAGCTACATCATGAACTTTTCTAGTGAATAGAAACCCAAACTGTTCTAACTTCTTCTAAAACAATCTTGGAAAGAATTCATTTTAACCTGTTAACAATTACTTTCAAGATGAGTTTGTAGGTCAAATTGCTTAGGGAGATGGGCTTGAAATCCTCAAAGGAGGGCCAATTTGTTTTTGGATTTAATGCAATAAATCTAGAATTTAGAGCTCGCAGGACTTTCCTCAAGGCTTTAGATTCATCTAAGACTCTGATTAGCTCCTCTAACAGATCATGGAATCCTAAATAAAGCTCTACAGTCCATATTAGGCCTAGAACTTTTTGATTTCTGAAACAAGTTTAAAACTGATTTTGATTCCTTCTTTGTAATTTATGCCTCAAAATATGAATTTATATCTTCACTTATCCACCTTGGGAAGAGGATAACACTGGGGTATTCTACGTTTGAGTCTAGTGGTTCTTTGAAGATATCTTGAAAATATTGTTTGCCAACTCCAAATATATGTCTATAAAAGTCCTTGCCTTCTCTCAATTTTGGAGGTCCATTCCCCAAATAGTATTGACATTTTTTCTATGATTTATATTTTTCTAGAAAAATTAGTGTTGTTATCACCTTCAACAAACTACATGGCTCTACTTTGAAGTCTTCATTGAACTGTTTCCTTTTCTAATAGTGCTTTCTTTCTCCCCTCCAAAATTTTCAAAGACTGCAAATCTTTTTCAGTAAAAACTGCATTTACGTTATTGTTAAAAAGTCTAGAAATGACCTCTTCTACTTCTAAAAGATCCTTTTTATCTTCTGTTGCCTTCTTTTTAGACTAGTTAGCAGCCACTGAATATTTCATCCATATCAATAAAGGTATAATACTTTGGTTCATATTGTCCATTATGTTTGTTATTCTATTTTCTTTTGTGATATATTTGAGTAATATTTGTAAGTTGTAACTTTCGATTTGAATATTTCTATTTGGCACACCACAAATAGGAATTTAAACTATTAAATTAAGTAATATAGATTTAATTTAATTTCAGATTTATCAAGAGGTGTTAATATGGATTTAAGTTACTGTAAATGAAATTTATAAATATTTTTTTTTTTGGTTCATTTACAAATAATTTTTTTGAAAGTTAATATTATTTAAACTTTTATAGTATGAGTAACTCTTGTCTTATATTTGACTAATTTTTTATATAATTGAAATTCAAAAACAGATGATTTCTCCAAGTTTTAATTGTTTAAAATATGATTGTTTGAGCAACTCTTTCTTTGGGATACAAGGAGGCTCAAAGATTTTTTTCTTGTATATTTGAAGCTCTCCATTATTATAGAAAAGAATTTTTTGCTTGTATATTTTTATGCTCTTTGTCATAGTAATGTCATAGTGTATGAAGTTTTAAATTGTTTTTATTATTTTTATTATGTGTTGGATGTGATTTTGATTGAAAATGTTTCTTTTTTATTTATTAATTTAAAAAAATTATTAGAAAAATTATTGCTTTAAGCCTTAGAATTTACAATCAAAATTAGAAAATGTATTTTTATCTAAACTACTTATGAAAAGTTTAATATTGTTTGATCTTCTCTACCATGTCCTTTTTACATATATCTAGAATAATATTATTTGTACAGTTTCTAGTTGTTTGTAACATTTTACTACCATAGAAAAATAATCTAACATTATAATATCTTGAAATGGAGCTAGCCAACTCAAATATAGTATTGCAAATCCCTGGCTAAGTTAGATGAGGAGGCTATGTATTACATATGGTCTTGAATGAGCATTTGAACTCTTTAGATATATATCTAAAGAGTCCAAAAGCTCATTCAAGACCATATGTAATACATAGCCTCCTCATCTAATATATAAAACTTTAATCCATGTGCTTAACCTATATCTAAAGAGTCCAAAAGCTCATTCAAGACCATATGTAATACATAGCCTCCTCATCTAATATATAAAACTTTAATCCATGTGCTTAACCTTAACATTGACACAAATGGAATACAATTTTACTCACTGCTTTATGATAGAAAAATATGCGGATGAATATTGCCCACATATCCGAAGTCAAAAGGGATAGATTAAAAAGGGATGCTCCGGTCATCTATAAAAGATAAATCAAAGAAGCATGACATATTAGTAATGCAAATTAGATATGCGTACCAATTATGTTCATATAACACAACAAATAGATGATTCAATACAAATGTCACATAGAAGTCATATTTATCTCATGGGCCTTCAACATAAATTATATATCTATCATTACATTAAGCTATAGGAGATAAATCAAAGAAGCATTTGAATGTAAATTAAACATGTGTAATAATGATGTCCTTTAGTTCAATAAATAGATAATAATTTTCAAATGCCATATCTAAGCTATATTTCATCTAAGTAGCTTTCAATTTAAACTTATATCTAATGTTAAATTATATAAAAGAATAATAGTAATCCAAACTTCAAAATAATATTTAGAACTTTAGTATAAAATGTGACATATAATTTTCCTGTGTGGAAAAACATAGTTACCGAGAGTTCAAAACTCATGCATTTGAATAGAAAGTTGGTATACGAATGAGCAAGTAGATTTTTTCTAGAAATGAGGAAGTGAAGGTTGATAGAGAGCCACACAAAATTGCAAATTCATACCTTAACAAAATTGTTAGATCCTTTTAAAGAAAACGTGTCATATAATAAACTTTCATCGAAATATATGATAAAATCAACCCAATTTTATGAAAAATAGTATACCATTTTTTACATTTCACATAATACAAATAGATAAATATTACTTAAGTATTGTTATAAAGATTTAACTACCCATAGAGAGATGGCCAAGTGATTGAGACAGGGCATCATCACAATAAAAAATCAAGTACAAATTGTAGTAATCCTAGAATCATGCTTTACATAAGGTAAAATTGGGGAACTCATGACTTGTACTATAGATAAAAAACATTTACCCTTACCAAAAAATATATGATAAAAATTGACAAACTACATAAGTTTAAGCTTAAGGTGATATAATCCTTCTTTCCTTCCATATAGATAATGAAAATGATTGTTCCAAGTCTCATGTTACTTTATAAACCTTGATTGGAAAGAAAAATAGGAGGGCAAAAATGTAAGAAATATAAAACATAATGAAACACAACGTAAGAAATAGAGAACATAATGAAACAAACACATACATATCTCTAGACAATCAACACAATTTTTTTCCTAGGAAATCCTTATGGGAGACAAGAAACCCTAAAAAGTAATGATGCTCTAGACTCCTTTTTCCCTAGGAAATCCTTATGGGAGAAAAAAAACACTAAAATGTGAACATGCTCTACTCTCTCTTTTCTGGTATGGAAAATATGTTTAAGGTAATCTCTCTAGACTTATCTAAGACTTTTGGCGTGTAAGGTTGCTATAAAAACTTAACTTCATACATTTTTCTCTCTAAATTCACACTTCTAGTTGTATTTTCAACTATGGAACAAAATACAATAACACAAAATGGAACTCTTATTCCTCCTAGTGGCCAAGTATTTAACATAGCGTGATAGCCAACTAGGTGTAAGATTTGACTCTGTCAACCATTAACAAGGTTTGTGATTTTAGACCTTTTAGAGTCTTGTTAAAATTCCTCATGTAGCTAGCTTGCTATGCATGAGTAATGGGGCTAAAATGTCATTCTCTCGTACCATGGTGGTCAACATGATATAGGTCAGCTTACTAAAGGCATAAATTTTGAATGAACTTCATTTGATGTTTTTCTTGCACCATTGGATATATGTCTTTAAGTGTAGAATAATGGTCAAGATTTCAGCACAAGGAATAATCGTTTGACCCCCAAAAATGTCATATAATACCTCAAAATGACTCCAAAAGGTTTTAGATCCCGATTCTCCACCCACCATTAAAATGACCCTACAAGTTGATTCTTTCAGTTTTTTCACTCTATAAGCATCAAAATATATGACAAATAATATAATTATCCAATCTAGATCATTATTTAATAATTTATTAAAATTATGAGTAAGATATACATCATGGAATTTAAATAAATAGCATTAATTCATTGAACACCCTTGTACATTCCTTGTTGATATTTTGAAAGTAATACGTTTTGAAAAATAATTTGTTTATGGATTCTATTTTCCACATTCTCTAAACCATATCAAAAACCTTCTTATAATATTTGAAACCTAAGGTCTTTCCCATACCAAAGTATGTTCTTTTAAAACATGTTTTCTTGGTGATATGGGTGATTTAGAAATGATTGGGAGAGCGAAATTCCTCATTTAATACACAATATGTTTGGTTCATGCCACTAAGCCAAGAATTTTAAATTCAAATGACTTTTAATATAACCAACTAAATCCTGCAAAAAAATAATAAAACAATTTATGTTAGGGTTGTGGATTCAGGCATTGAAACAACACACCGTGATATTTCAAATTTAAAAATAATGGTTTGAGTCCTAGGTAGCTTAGAATCCTATTTGTTTTCAAAATAAGGATGCACTCCCATTTTATTCTCATGATTAGGTTGTAATCATGAGGCTCTCGCTCAAGAGTGGACCTTCCCAAAATCTTGTGACGTCTTGTCACAAACAAAACCATCAAACTGAAAAACACATCATGCAAGAAAAATAGTTCGCTGACATATCATTTTTCTCCTTCAAAGAAAAAAAGTTCACATCATGTGAATATCTCCATGTGCTCTTACATATTGGTGTACAAAAACATCAACCAAACACAAGTTGACAAAACATGTGATGCAGGGGCATTAGACACTAGCCAGCAATGTAGGAAGTTTGTCCACATGTTGTGGCTAGGAGGGTTCGAAGACATTTGAATTGTAACAGCTAGGTGTCAATACCTCAGCTGACTGTATCATTTAGATTAGTTAGAGTTTGTAGAATTCGAACAGTTAGGTTCGATCCAACTGTTAGTTCAGTTATTGGAATAAGTTGTAATTATACCTTTGATTTCTAGAACGGTCCTCTTAGAGGAACCGAAGATTCATATGTTTATGTATATAAATGTAATCCCTTGGATGTATTAGAGGAGAGAAAAGAGGATGAGGAATAGAGAGATTTCTGCAATAAACTCCGTGTGTTCACAATTGTTTCCAGTTAAATGATTTCGAAGCTTGTTGCCATTGGATTGACTCGAACCTTTGTCTGTGAAGAGATTGTTTAATTGTGAAGAAATTGAATTCTGTGTATATATATAATTACTGAGTCGAGCCATTGTATCGATTCCGCATCCCTCTGTCTGTTGTTTCTCTTTAATTTATTCGAACAAACCCTGTTGAATTAATACTACCCGCAGGTGAGGTCTGTGTAGAGAAATCGTGGTCGTTGAATCTTGTTTAATGTTGGTGAAATTCCCGTATAAAGAGAATTATATTTGTTTCGCCACTAATTGAATTTCCTCACTAGGACTAAACCCTAAGTTAACAAACGGATAATATACGAAGGAGAATATACGAAGGAGAACAAAAAACCGACACGAACCTTGGTTAATCACTGTACAAAAACTGTGAGTGGATTTGTAAGGCGGATTGCCCATATTGCACCGCTTTTGGTGTATAGGCGGTATTTTCTGAACATGAGTGATTCCATAGATCTGTCGACACGTGGCGAAGTGGACCCTCTGCAAACCACCGTTTAAACCGCGCCATCGCACATTATCATTCGTACCAGGACACCGAGCGATATTGCCGAAAGCCGTTGATCTGGGAAAGGGCCATCGGACGGTGGTCGCTTACTGTAGATGCACGAACGATAAACGAGGTGTGCGAATAATAAGTGAGGTACGGTGCATGCGGTTGATTGGTCAATTGATTGTAGAGGTGGGGTCCAGAGCTAAATGTTTATTATAAGTTATTTGTTTAAAAAGCGTGGAGTATTAAAATAAAGTGTGAAGGGTTAAACTTTGGTTATAAATGTTCGCAGGTAAATACATATGCCGGGAGATATAATTAAACTTTTGAATTTGTGATTATATTTATTTGTCAATTCCTTTGAAATTGATAAATAAATTAAAAGAAGATTAAGGAGACCACGTGGAGGCAAACCAAGTATATGAAGGGAGAATGCGGACAGAGCCACGACGACGGTTGACCATCTCTCTGTGGGGCTGACTTTCAGTTTTGCTGGCGTCATTTGTGGTATCAGAGCCATTTTTTTAAGGTTGTTTTTGTAGAAGAGCTGACATGGCAATCCGAGTTGGTAGAGGTGCTGGCAGAAGGAGGCCCGTTGCCAATGCAGAGGTGTTGGGGATGTTACAGAGGGTCGAGGCCAGAATGGATGTCATAGAGCGAAGACAGCCCAGAGATCCTGAAGACACCAGTGAACCTGAGATAGAGGAAGCTGAAGAAAATGTTGAAATTCCTCCTAACTTGAGGCTCCTTAGAACTGTTCTAGGGTCTGCAGTTAAGCCCAGAATTGAAGTGTCGAGTTATGCAGGGGGAATAAATCCAGAGGAACTGGTGGACTGGATAAATGAAATGAATAAGTGCTTTGATTATGAAGAAATAAGTGAGGATAAAAAGGTCAAGTTTGCAGTAACAAAGATGAAGGGACATGCTGCACTTTGGTGGGATGGAGTGCAGGCAGAGAGGAGGAGAGTTGGAAAGCAACCTATCAAGAGCTGGACCAGAATGATGGCTAAATTAAAAGGTAAATTCTTTCCTAGTGATTACCAGCTAACATTGTATAAGCAAATGCAAAACCTGAGATAGAGGTTGCTGACAGTAAAAGAATACACAGAGGAATTCTATAGAGTAAGCATAAGGGCTGGGAAATTCCAAGACACACCAGAGAAGACTTCCAGATATGTGAATGGTCTCAAGCTGGAGATCCAAGATTAGATTGGTATCATGTCTCCTAAGACAGTGGAAGAGGCCTATCAGATGGCCTTGAAAGCAGAGGAGAAACTCCTGAGGAAACAATCTGCCAAGAAGAGAGGTACTTTCCATGGAAAGGGAAGTCAGGGTGGTAGAGGAAAGCCTACTACACCCAGGGATGGAGCTAACAGTAGCTCACCTCAGAATGCATCTGCAGAGGATGATGCAAGGGGCAAAATGATTTCTTACAGAGGAAAAGGAAGAGGAGACAGAGACAAAGACAGAGGTAGAGAGTTGAGTTGTTATAGATGTCAGCAAGTGGGACATAAGCACTATGAGTGTCCAGAGAATGTGGGTGCTGGTCCAAGAAATGTTGTTGTTGCCCAGGCTGGATAAGAGGTAGAAATTGAAGAAGAAATTATTCCAAATAGGGGAGAATCCTTGGTGGTAAATAAGGTCCTGTTGAAGCAAGTCAAAGAGGTCACTGAGCCTGCACAAAGGAAGACTTTTTTTAGGAGCATATGCAAAGTCCAAGGGAAATGCTGCCAGCTAGTCATTGATAGTGGCAGCACAGACAATCTGGTTTCCACTGAAATAATAGAGAAGCTGAAGTTGAAGACAAGGGAGCATCCAACTCCCTACAGGGTGTCCTGGCTGCACAAAGGGCACCAGCTGGTTGTAAAAGAGCAGTGTGAGATAGAGCTGCAAATGGAAAAATACAAAGATAAGGTCCTGTGTGATGTAATGCCCATGGATGTGTGTCATATACTGCTGGGTAGACCTTGGTAGTTTGACATAGCAGCAGTGCATGATGGAAAGAAGAACACTTACAAGTTCTTCAAATATGGGGTACACCATACATTGATACCCATGGAAGAAGGAGAGCCATCCAGCAGAGTGATCGATCCAAAGACTTTGTTGCTGAGTGGGAAGGAATATCTGCAGCAGATAGAAGAAGAAGAGGTAAGATTTGCTTTATTTTGCAAGCCTAAGGTAGTTCTTACTTCTACAAAGATTTCTGATTTTCCAGTAGAAATACAAGAGATGTTAGACAATTACTGTGACATTATTGTGGATGATTTACCTGATGAGCTGCCACCTGTGAGAAAGATCAGTCATCAAATAGATTTTATCCCTGGTTCAAATATACCAAATAAGGCAACCTACAGAATGAATCCCAAGGAAAATGAGGAAATCAGGAGACAAGTACAGGAATTGGTGGACAAAGGACTAATCAGAGAAAATTTGAGTTCATGTGCAGTACCAGCAGTATTGAGCCCAAAGAAAGATGGAGGCTGGAGGATGTGTACTGATTCCAGAGCAATCAACAAGATCACAATCAGGTATAGATTCCCTTTGCCCAGAGTTGAGGACTTAAAGGACTGTTTGAGTGGTGCTAAATATTTTTCAAAGATAGATTTGAAAAGTGGATACCATCAGATTAGAATAAGAGAGGGTGATGAGTGGAAAATTGCCTTTAAAACAAATGAAGGAATGTATGAATGGATGGTAATGCCTTTTGGGTTTTCAAATGCACCTAGAACTTTTATGAGACTTATGAATGAAGTATTGAAAGAATTCATTGGCAAATTTGTGATAGTGTATCTGGATGATATATTAGTTTTCAGCAGAACTAAAGAAGAACATTTAAGGCATCTTAATCATGTCTTGAAGAAGCTGCACCAAGAGAAACTGCTAATAAATTTGAAGAAATGCTCATTCATGAAGGAAGAGTTGGTGTATTTGGGGTTTGTTGTTTCTGCAGAAGGATTGAAGATGGACCCAGAAAAGGTTAAGGCAATTGTGGAGTGGCCTTCACCCAGGAATGTCTTTGAGGTAAGAAGTTTCCATGGACTTGCTAGTTTTTACAGAAAGTTTATAAGAAACTTCAGTAAGATCAATGCACCCATAATTGAGACAATAAATAATAACAAACACCCATTTAAGTGGACTGCTGAAGCAGAAAGAAACTTCAAACTTTTGAAGCAAAAGATAACGGAGAAGCCTGTTTTGATTCTGCCTGATTTTACTAAACCATTTCAAGTAAAATGTGATGCCAGTGGAGAGGCCATTGGAGCTGTGTTGAGTCAGGATGATAGGCCTATAGCCTATTTCAGTGAAAAGTTGAATGACACCAAAAAGAAGTATTCCTCTTATGAGAAGGAATTCTATGCAATTGTTCAGGCACTGAAGAAGTGGAGACATTACTTGATGTCCAAGGAATTTGTATTATATTCTGACAATCATGCTTTGCAGTATATTGTACAGCAGCCCAAGTTGAAACATAAGAATGCTAAATGGGTTGAGTATCTCCAAGGTTTTAATTTTGTTTTGAAACATATAAGTGGCCAAGCCAATAAAGTAGTTGATGCTTTGAGTAGGAGGCACATGCTTGTTCAAGAAACTAATTTTGAAGTTGTAGGATTTGATTTTCTCAAAGAATTGTATAAAACAGATCCAGATTTTAAAGAATAATTTGAGGCATGTAGTAACCCTGTTTTAACAGATAGAAGCCAGTGGCTGGATTATGTCCTGCAGGAGGACTTGTTATTCGGAAGAAGCCAACTGTGTGTACCAAAATGTTCCATGAGGGAAAATTTGATCAAAGAGAAGCATAGTGGTGGACTTGCTGGACACTTTGGTACTGATAAGACTTATGAGCAGCTGAGTCACTTTTATTACTAGCCCAAGATGAGAGCAGAAGTGGACAAGTTTGTGAAGAATTGCAAAATCTGCCAGTATGCTAAAGGAAGGAGCCAGAATGCAGGATTGTACACTCCCTTGCCTATTCCAGACAGGCCTTGGGACATGGTGAGTATGGATTTTGTTCTAGGATTACCCAAGACTCAGAGAGGGAATTATTTTGTCTTTTTTGTGGTGGATAGATTCTCCAAAATGGCACATTTTATTCCATGCTATAAAACTAGTGATGCCACCCATGTTGCTAACTTGTTCTTCAAAGAAGTTGTTAGATTTCATGGGTTGACCAAGAGTATTGTCTTAGACAGAGATACCAGATTTGTGGGTCACTTTTGGAGGACATTGTGGAAGAAACTTGGTACCAAACTGAGTTTCAGCTCAGCTTATCATCCTCAGACTGATGGAAAAATTGAGGTAGTGAATAGGAGTCTGGGAAATTTGTTGAGAAGTCTTGCAGGAGAGCATCCCAAGCAGTGGGATCATATTTTTCCTCAGGAAGAATATGCATATAATGACTCACCAAACAGAAGCACAGGGTAGAGTCCATTTCATATTGTTTATGGAATGCACCCCAGAGGAATATCAGAGTTGAGAAATCTAGGAAAGGCAGAGCTAAGGAGTGCAGATGGTGAGGAATTTTCTTCAGAGATCCAGGCCATACATGAACAAGTGAAACAACAACTACAAGGAAGAAGCATCAAATATAAAAGCAGAGCATACTTGAGCAGAAAAGAAGTTCATTTTGAAGTCGGAGATCTGGTTTTGGCACACTTGAGAAAGGAGAGATTCCCAAAGAAACAGTACAACAAATTGAAGTTCAAAAATATTGGGCCATGCAAGATACTTAGAAAGTTTTCTACAAATGCTTATGAGATTGAATTACCTCCTGATGTTGGAATATCTCCCATTTTTAATGTTGCAGATTTGTACAGGTATGAAGATGATGGTGAAGACGAAATATCAACAGACAAGGAACAAATTGAGTGGAGGGAACAGCTACCTCCAGCACAACCATTGCAGCCAGAGAAGATATTGGATAAAAGAACATTCAGAAGGACCAGAGGACAAGAGTACTTTCAGTACTTGATCAAATGGAAGGACAAGCCAGAGGAAGATTCCACTTGGATGACTGAAGGGATGTTGCAGAAGATAGGCAGATCAATGGAAGAGCTCATGGACAGGAGCCCATGAAGAAAATTTCCCTCGGGAGTCTGATGCAGGGGCATTAGACACTATCCAACAATGTAGGAAGTTTATCCACATGTTGTGGCTAGGAGGGTTCGAAAACATTTGAATTGTAACAGCTAGGTGTCAATACCTCAGTTGACTGTATCATTTAGATTAGTTAGAGTTTGTAGAAGTCGAACAGTTAGGTTCGATCCAGCTGTCAGTTCAGTTATTGGAATAAGTTGTAATTAGACATTTGATTTCTAGAACGGTCCTCTCAGAGGAACCGAAGAGTCATATGTTTATGTATATAAATGTAATCCCTCGGATGTATTAGAGGAGAGAAAAGAGGAGGAGGAATAGAGAGATTTCTGCAATAAACTCCGTGTGTTCACAATTGTTTCCAGTTAAATGATTTCAAAGCTTGTTGCCATTGGATTGACTCGAACCTTTGTCTGTGAAGAGATTGTTTAATTGTGAAGCAATTGAATTCCGTGTATATATATATAATTACTGAGTCGAGCCATTGTATCGACTTCGCATCCCTCTGTCTATTGTTTCTCTTTAATTTATTCGAAAAAACCCTGTTGAATTAATACTACCCGCAGGCAAGGTATGTGTAGAGAAATCATGGTCGTTGAATCCTGTTTAATGTTGGTGAAATTCCCATATAAAGAGAATTATATTTGTTTCACTGCTAATTGAATTTCCTCACCGGGACTAAACCCTGAGTTAAAAAATGGAGAATATACGAAGGAGAACACAAAATCGACACGAACCTTGGTTAATCACTGTACAAAAACCGCGAGTGGATTTGTAAGGCAGATTGCCCATATCGCACCGCTTTTGGTGTATAGGCAGTATTTTCTGAACGTGAGCGATTCCATAGATCTGTTGACACGTGGCGAAGTGGAACCCCGGAATACCACCGTTTAAACCGTGCCATCGCACGTTATCGTTCGTACCAGGACGCCGAGCGATATTGCTGAGAGTCGTTGATCTGGGAAAGGGCCAGCGGATGGTGGTCGCTTGCTGTAGATGCACGAACGATAAACGAGGTGCACAAATGATAAGTGAGGTACGGTGCATGTGGTTGATTGGTCAATTGATCGTAGAGGTGGGGTCCAGAGCTAAAGGTTTATTATAAGTTATTTGTTTAAAAAGCGTGGAGTATTAAAATAAAGTGCGAAGGGTTAAACTTTGGTTATAAAGGTTTAGAGGTAAATACATATGCCGGGAGATATAATTAAACATTCGAAGTTGTGATTATATTTATTTGTCAATTCCTTTGAAATTGATAAATAAATTAAAAGAAGATTAAGGAGACCACGTGGAGGCGAACCAAGTATCTGAAGGGAGAATGCGGACAGAGCCACGATGACGGTTGACCATCTCTCCGTGGGGCTGACTTTCAGTTTTGTTGGCGTCAACATGCCTCTTCAAACAACTGACTCTCAAGTCAAATAATAGCTCATGTAAAAATTTCCATATTTTTTGAATTTAAGTGTGTCAATATAACTCTACTTTCAACATCTTGCTTCATGCAACATGCACCATACTTTGAATTTTCAAAGAAATTCATGAAACATCAAAATACATGCAAGGCCTTAATTGGATAAGAAATCTAACCATCTGTTAGCAAACCATTTCAATGGTGCTTCTTTTAGCTGCACTTCATCATCATGTGAATCATCCTGACCCTCATCGATTATGGAATCCTCTTTTCCATTCTTGTCGTTATCTCTTTCCACCTTCTTCAATTGTTGTGGATGACTTGTTGGATACAAAGTCCAACACTTGTCTACAAGTTGACCTTTCTTATGCCAATGAGTAATAAACAATTGCATCTTATTTTCAACATCATTTTCCTTGTCCAATGGGCCTTTGACTTTTTTCCTCATTTATTTAGAAAGTTTCAATGTGCATGGATATCTTCTTCCAACATCTATAAACATTATGATTATTCAAACCACAAAAGGAACATGTGCAAGTTCTTTTCAAAATCTTATGTGAATATTTACCATGGTTATCATAATCAAAAGAAATTTGATTAAAGGCAAATTTATACCTTGAACATTCACCGTTGTCGCCTTCTTGAGGAGGTGAATTTGATGAGGTAGTGGCTCTCCTCTGAATACTAGCAATGAATTCAATGACTAGATAGAGCTTTCAACATCCTCTTCTTTTACATTATCATTAGTTGCATGATTATTAACATCTTCTTGCAAAGTGGGTGTCAAACTTTTCCATTCAGCATGAACACAAACTTCACAAGCTTGAGGTAATGAACACGAAATAAAATTCCTTCTTGGAACAACTTCATGTGCCTCCTTGGCTTTGGAGCATTCTCCATCATGTTTTCCATAACCAAGACCCAAATAATTAGGCCCTTCCTCAACAACATTTGGCTCAACTATGCCTTGTACATGTTTGCCTTTAACCCTTTACCTTTATAGCACATTTTCATCAAAAATTTGGACCTTATTCCTCTAGTGTGTCTCTCAAAAGCACGTACACATTCATTTTGAGAGGAAATTGAAGACAAAAACCAATAGCTAATTCTTCTAACTAACCTTGACTAAAATGAGCTAAATTGTACTTTGATACCAACTATATTTGAATATGGACAAACTAGTTTTGTTGGGCTATCTCCCTCATTAGTTAAATAAAAATGTGTTTAGGATCGTCTAAAGTTAGCCAATTGGGAAGGGGTTTATGTGTCAAGTTTTAAGTGTATTTTGTGAGAAATTTATGAGTTAATTAGCTTTTAAAAACTCATGTGTACAACAAATAAAATGCAAAATTTTTATTTTGGAAATTTTTTTCCCTCAATCCAGATTCCGATCATTGGACATGTAAGAGGAAGAAAGAGGGAATTCACTTTTCAAATTCTAGACCTTGTCTAAACCAAAATAAACTAGAGGTTTGGTTTTCAAATACATTCACTTATTTTGAAAAGTTCTAGCTACCAAAATTATATATGCCAATCTACCTCCCAAGAAATCCATTTATTACACCACTGGTTAGTTTTTAGTCTTCCTATATTCTTTATCAACCTCTTCTAGTGATTCTTGAAAGGTGGATACTTAAATCCTTCCTAAAAATTTGAGCTCTAAAACGAGAAGACATACAAGGTCATTTTAAGTCATTCTTCTATCCAATTATAAAAACCAAGTGAATATTTCTACATATTGATTTCTGTCCCATAAACTATACAATATATGTGGATTTGCCTCGCCCTAAGCAAGATGTTTAACAAACATAATAATAGAGAAACAATTAGTGACGTCACCAAAAGATGTAGCCTCTTCAAGGTATCATATCCTCTCATCAAGGTCAAGAATCTATTCACCAAAAATTTCCTATCGAAATGATGGTTTAAGAAACAAAACTAGACAAAAACCTTCAGTGAGAACAACAAAATCTAAAACCTCTTCAAGGTCTTCAATCTGCTCGTAAAGTTAAATTGTGTCTTGATCAAGTCCAACAACAAAGAAACATTCAGTGACAACACCAAAATCTACAACTTCTTCAACGTCTTCTAAACCATCTTCGAAGTCAATATTGTGGGCATCAAATTCCTCAGCAAGGTCATCAATGGAGTCATCAAAACTACTATTTCAAACTTCAATGCCAAAAATAAGTCAAAAGAATTCAATTAAGACATTGAATTAAATTTCATCTCAAGATAGGGCTTTGGGAGGACACTTTCAAAGCCAACCTTCGTTATGGCTTTGAAACACTTGGTAAGTATCAAGACTTAGCAACCTTATTTGCATAATGTTTTCTAGCATGGACCTTAATGTCATAGCCTTCTTTTGCCTAAAATGAATGCAAATTTCCTTGCAATTTGGCTTGTGACATTCATAATTCATGCTCATGGAACATGATTGTGTTGCAATTGTGATAACATCTGCTGTATGCAGAAGCTAATAAAAAATGATCGAAAATGACATTTTTGCTCTGTTTTTTTGAAAATTTAAGGAAAATTACACCAAGTAGCTTCCAACCTCATATGACCATCATGTCAAACTCATCTCAGGATATTGTCCAAGTAAGAGCCACTTAAGCAAGCAATCTAGTATACATGACTCTCCAATTTCAATTAGCAGCAATGACAGTTCTAAGTATGGTGCAAACATTGCTCCAGATCCTCAATGAGGCATGTTTGATGACAATAATTTGGGGAGTGAGAGAGGGAGATGGTAGGAGAAAAAATTCAAGGAATCCACGGGAAATTGAAAAATATATAACTAATAAGGTGGAAGACACTTTGTAACCTAAGAGAGAAACTTGTTAGGAAATGGGTGAAGTTGGTATTACACACCCAATTGGATAACCTCGAGGAGAAAACATTTCTCCCACTTTATTTGTTGGCATAACCTAGTAAGTGTTATTCACTAGCATGTATTTTGTAAAGGCCTTGACCTAGTTCCCATTAAACTCCATCCACCAGGTTGTAGAGGATTCCAAGCCTAATTTCATGAAAAGTAAGTTGGGGATGATCACATTGACCTGCTTGATGACGTGTCTATGAATATTAACTACCTTGAACTATTTTTTTGCGTATGGAAAGAGACACATTCCCATATCTGAGCATGAAAACGTTCTTTGTTATTGTTAATGCCTCTAGTGTTTACTTCTACAAGTTCTATAGGCAGAGTCTATAAAGGGCAGGTAGCCTCTGGATCTCATCTTTTATGAAAGGTGACATATCTAGTAAATGCCCCTATAGTCAATCTCTGGAATGGATCTAAATAGAAGTTATTCATTTTAATATCCATACAACACAACAACTTTAAGGTAAACTATGTACATGTGTCATTTCTCCCACAAACTAAAGTGTATAAGTGGTAAATTTTATACCAAGTGTGCTCCCACCATGTAAAGCGCAATTTGGTGAACCTATTATTTTTATAATTTATTTTTTCGATTAAATTTAGTTTCACACATGATAAATTATTGCTTTGAAAGTTGTGTTCTACATAATTTGTGTACACTAAATTACAAATTGATTTTTTGAAATCTATTTTGTGTAAATGTCGGCCAATAGATATATATCATGGAGGATGAATGACGAAGATCAGCCGAATCCCATATAGAGGTTCATGGATTGGGGGATATTCACGGTATTTAAATATAATCTTAAATCTCCATACATGTGTGTACATATGGAATTGATTTTTTATTAACTTTGGGAGTTAAATTAGTTGTTAATAAGTTTCATATTTTAATTTTTAGGAAGTAAGAGAAGAAGGGTTTCTACTCCATCCATGGAGCGTGGCCATGGTTCAACCAGTCGAAGTATGAGTGGTAGCAGGTTGCATGAAGGGGGTGATATTTATTCCCCCGAAGGCCAATCAACGGCTACTGCTTCTCAACAGGGTCATTCTGGGTCTGGTTCTCAGCAGGGTCATGTTGGAGAAGATGTTAACCAACAACGTCAAGGTTGCCATCAATTTCAATATTTTTTCATTAAATTTGTAAAACTTTTCTTACACGTGTTTTTTCTAATATACGAAATTTTATATATATTGATGCAGAGGCCGAAAATGTTCGAACTAGTGGTCAAAATAGACGCAGGGAAGCCCGCTACATTCAAGAAGAAGGTTGTCAACCTAGCACAACTTATCCGGCCGAGATTACTGATATACCATGGGAAACCAACATGGCGGAATGCACCTTACAAAGGTGTGAAAGACTTCAGGCAAAATTTCAAAGAGATCTCATGGCTTTGTCTCTACCTGCTGAGAGTTGACAAAGCCTTGAAATAGTTACACATTCATTGGGTGAAATGGTAAATGTGTACAGAAATCTTGGGCCAACGACTAATTCATTTGTAGAAATGATGAGAAAGAGAAAAGAAAAAGTGATGGGTCCCGATAAATGGGAGGACGTAAAACAAAAAGTTACAAAAGAAGTGGCCAAGTCAATGTTTAATTACAAGGAAGGGCCAAAAATAAAAATGTTGAAGGTGCAGTATTTCAAGCACCCAGAAATAGCTCGTTATTTGTATGATAGGCACCCTGCGGCCTATGGAAGGCTTCCATGGAACGATGAGGTTCCTGTTTATTTTGCACAAATGTTTTATGCAGAATTTTTTTTGGGTATGAAACCCAATTACAATGATCTTCCTTCAGAATTTTTTGGCCCGGGGAAAGGTCGATTATATGACCGTAAGGGTGCTAAGAGAGATGTGAAGTTGCCTCGCCCTGAGCTGCCATTGGTGAGTCGACCATTTCGAGTCGAAACTTTGCGATCAGAGATGGATGCGACTTCTAAAATAAGTCGAGAAGCAAGGGATGTTATGATCGACAACGTTCATAGCAGATTGGGTGGAGTCGATCTTTGTTTAAATCGACAAAGAGCACGTGAAAATGCACGTGCCAATTTTGTTTATTGTACATATGAGGAGATTGACAACATGAATGTTGAAGATCTCCGAACATATGCAAAAAATTGTCGCAATGGTTTGCAATACCTAATTTTTCATTAGGAAGAGGGCACCGGAACGGTATGTGTTAGTGACCTTAGGGTTTGAAATTATTTTTACATATACATGTGTACAATTTGTAATAAATACATTTGTATGTACATGTATACATTTATTTTTATGTGTACATTAATCTAACAAAAATGTATGATTATATGTTAAAACACCATTTGCAGTTCTCACACATGATGCGTGACGAAAATGTTAATATCACGTTCGGGACCTCTGGTTCAAACAATGAAGATGGGTCTGACCATCAAGATATGTTGGAAAATGTTAGTGTTTTTTAAGTGACTTTAAAATAAATAATTGTTGCCACACATGTACATGTATGTATATATATAATTTGATAAAAAAAATTAACAGGTACCAATTCCGTCTGATGTTTTTGGGATGGTGGTACCTTCTTCTTCCTTGGGAGATGTGCCTTCTACTTCCTTGGGAGATGAGCCACAAGTATGGACAATTTTTCACAAGTTTAAAAGTTATATATATATATATATATATTCTACCTCAAAAATTTCCATTAAAAGTTGAGATATATATATATATATATATATATATATATATATATATATATGTGTGTGTGTGTATATATATATATATATATATATATATATATATATATATAGAGAGAGAGAGAGATCGATATTTTGAGTTATTTAAAATTTTTTGAATTTAGGTTCCTATAGAATATTTCTTTAATCTGCGGACTCTAGCGACGGAGATAGGAACATCCACAGCATTTGAAAAAGTTGTCTTTAGTTCCTTTTTTAAATATTATTGAAAATAATTTTATATATGTACATGTGCATTTTCATTTGAAAATTTTTAATTTATATAAATTATATATATATATATATATATTGCACTATACATGTATATTGTACAGTTTACCACTGCAGATGTTCCTATGGGAGAACTTGTTCATCAAATGGAGAGGGAACCTTATGAGGTATTGCATGATTTTTTTTGTTATATTTTGTTTTTTACATGAAGTTCTAGATATATGTATATTCTCATTCATTTTTAAAACATCAAATTTTAATGTTCAAGTACATGTGCATTGTGTATGTAGGTTTCCCATTCAAGGGCGTGGACTGAGACCCTAGTAGGGAAGAAGCTAGATCCGTTTCTATTTGATGGACATGATTTGTAGATTTGATTTCAAAATTTAGATGGTCTTAAAATTTGTTAAACTTGATACAGTTTGATACTTGTGAGATTTACAATTTTTGGACATATTTTATTCCACTGTTAATATAATTTGTTTAATTTAATTTTTGGATGGTTTTAGTACTTTTGGCATGTGAATGTGAAGTAATGTTGTCATCTGAACTACATTTGGCATGTTATGTAATGACATGTGTTATAATTTGTTTTGTTTTTAAAATTTAAGTTTTGGATGCTTGGAGTACATTTTGCATGTGAAGTAATGTTGTGATCTATATTTTTTTGTTAAATTCAAATTTAAAAGTTTTGGATGGTTTCAATCTACATTTGGCATGTGATATTTAATGTTAAATGTTTTTGTTGGATAGTTGAATTATAATTGGCATGGCATGTGAAGTTTTTAAAACTCAAGTTTTAGATGGTTTCAATCTACATTTTTCATGTGATATTTAATGAATTTTAAATGTTTAATGTTTTAATGTTGCACGATATATAATCAAAAGGTTTTTAAAACTTAAAGTTTTGGATGGTTTCAATCTACATTTGGCACATGTGGTATATAATTTTAAATGTTTCTATTGGATCTAGTTGAACTATAATTGGCATGGCATGTGAAGTAACGATCTATATATAATCAAAAAGTTTTTTAAACTCAAGTTTTGAACGGTTTCAATCTACATTTCACATGTGATGTTTAATGTTTTAATGTTGCACGATATATTATCAAAAGTTTTTAAAATTTTAAAGTTTTGGATGGTTTCAATCTACATTTGGCACATGTGATAATGTTAAATGTTTCTATTGGATAGTTGTTCACTATAATTGGCATGGCATGTCAAGTAATGTTGCACAAATCCCTTTTGGATGGTTGAAGTAAATTTGAAATTTTAAGATTGATTTTGATCTCTCCATGTAGTTTTGTTTGAATGAAAAAATTTCCAATAGGAAGAGCATAGCTTTTCAATGCAACTAACCATGTATCAATTGAGCTCTAATTGAAAAAAGAGTTTAAAGAAGTAGATATATGTACAAATTATCCCTTTAATTTTGATTGGAAATATAAGTCTAGTACATATATATGTTTTTTGAATTTGGGTCAATGTCATTAATGCACTCAAATAGGTAGCCTTGTCGATTTATTTACATTGTGGAAACTTTTTACCAGAAAATCCAACTAGTTTTTCATCAATGCACATAGAAAAAATACTTGGAACAATTAATTGTGCATTCTAGAACATATCTATCCAAGACAAGTAACATTTTTCATCAATGCACATTGAACATATCCGACCATTGGACAAGCAAATTTTGTACTAGATTTTCAATCAGGATTAGAGATGTGGGTCAAATCCCACCAAAAGTCAGAGAAGTGCTCCGAATCTCTTGTCTGAAAGGAATTTTCGTACAAAACTATACTGCAGATGATTTATTTACATTGTGTCCATACTTTTTACCAGAAAATCCAACTATTTTTTCATCAATGCACATAGAAAAACTAGTTCCAGTTAATTTCATTCTAGAACATATATATTGAGTACGTAAATAATTTTTCATCAATGCACATAGTAAAACTAGAACAATTAATTTCATTCTAGAACACACACACACACACACACACACACACACACACACACACACACACATATATATATATATATATATCCAATACATATAACATTTTTCATCAATGCACATGTATAGAAAAGCTACTTTCAATTGATACTAGAGCACGTGCTTGTACCAAAACAATTTGTACATGTGCAAACACTTGCACAAATAACATAAACAACTCAATTTTTAGTTGATTACTGGAAGTTATAAAACATATTTAATCCAAAGAGAATAAATTGTTGGACAATTCACTCAAAATATTCTAATGGAATTCCATCTTCAATAATTCGTTCATGATTGGATTTTGACATATTCCATCTCTTAATTTTTTATTTTTTCTTTGATTGAACTTCTATCAACTTTATGCGTGCTACACACACCAAGTGACTATATTGACAACTTATGGAATCAGGTTCATAGTCTTCAAAGTAAACAAAGTCTCCACTTTGATGAGTTTGTCTGAAAAAATAACCTTTCAGTATAATAGACCCTCCGTCATATTGAAATCCATGATCATTATAGTTTTGTAATAATTTCATTTTTCATTCAGTGCAACGCATCAAATAATACTTCACATTTTCATCGTTGTCAATAGGTGCAATTACAGCAAAAACATCTCCTGCACAATAAAATAAACTTAACAAAATTATACATATTTAAATTTATTTCTATATTTTTAAATCATTAGAAAGTAATTCAAATGTTACCTTCTCTAACAAGATCAGAAACTCTATCACCATCGGATGATATTGTAGTTTCCTCTAATTGAATTTCTTCAAACATTGCAACAGACATTTTGCCCTTTGTATTTAGCTTTGTGTGTTTCCAATCGTTCAGATACATTTTGTTTTCAAAAACGTCATTAGATTTTGTGTTGTCTATGCAAACATCACAAAAACAAGAATATTTTCTTTTATCCAATGCAAACACATTTCTGGATGACTTGTTTGAATTGAATGCAATTTTCGAGTCCCTTTTATTGTTTCAACATCATTTCCAATTGATTTATCTACGTCTTCGATTCCAATATGCCAGAAAAACCTTTATATGGAAAATTAGAAGAAGAATTTGTAAATATGATATCAAAATACAATCAAAGATAATCATTGCATGATAAATGTACAATGTTTAAAATTAGATTTCCAATATAAATTAAATTGAATGTACCTTCACACTTCTCTTGATGGGTTTCTCTCATGGCTTAGAGAAGCGATGCACCATTGAACAACTTCTTCAACGTTCACAAGTTGGCTTGTAGAGTGGTTCATTTGATATCTTCGAAATGCTCGTTTTATGCATGCTCCTACACCGTCATGTTCTCCTTTTCCATGGCCAGTCTCAAAGAAATTCCAACAATGTTTAATGCAGGTTTTCTTATGAAGACAACACAATCAAAAGAATGATAGTGCAGATTTGAATTGACCTGTGCATCCGTCTGACCATATCCAATGTTCATTGAATGTTATTCCACGATTTTTCAATGAATCATAATTTTTTCTAAAACAATGTTGTACAAAACATGTATCATGTGTACGATCGTCACTGATATAAAAGTGATATTCTTTAATGATATGTCGATTTTCACTCGTGCTTTCTATATGATCGACATTTTGTTTAGCATGTCTATATAGAATATGGATGAGCATGGATACTTTGTCAGAATGATAGTATTCACTCTGAATTTCTTTTTGTGGAACAAATGTGTAGTTTTCTGCAAAATCAATCACTGAAAAAATGGTCCCTGGTGGAAAAAATTCACGAGATTTTTTGAATTGCAAGTCTTGCCATCGAGCTCTATGGGAATGCTTGGTGTATTTGTAAATTTTTGCCTCAAACTTTCTCAAAAAGTCTATCAGAAAAATTTTGTCTTCTAGTAATTCAATTCTTTTAACACTATTTGCACCTTGAATCGATGTATCGATATATTCATATCTCTTCCATTTCACTTTCATGTTGGACAATGATTGATCATTTATATCAATACGATATTTATTTTGAAATTTAGTCAAATTTCCACAATCATCGCATTTTTTACCACCAACACATTTCTTTTTGTAAAATAGTTCATCGCTTTCTCTTTCACATAGAATTTGAGATATGAAATCACGGATAGTGGAAGGAGGAGGTGAATCCTTCCATAATGTTCTACCCAAATCAAGGAATGTGTCATAATATAACTCAAATTTCACATGATAACGGCAACAACAAGTGTCGCGTACGGTGATAGGTTTTACATACCATGGTTTTTGTTGAACAAAAGCACTGAGTGAAACATGAATTTGATGATTCTGTTCTTTGAACTTGTTGAATAACTCTATCTGAGTGGTTTCCAAGAGATTTTTCATGTTCTTCGTACTAATTTCGTGCTATTCTTCTTCGCATCACATGTCTTGTAGTTGGTGAAACACGCAAATTGTTCTTCCAATATTCATATATTATTTTTTTAACATTTTCTCCAAGTCTATCTTTGTATGGTTGCCTACAAATAGCTCTCCAACAAGCGAGTTCATCATTTATATCTATTTGCAGCCGAAATTTCCGATGTTTGTGCAAATTTTTTCGCGAGGTTCCCAGTGCTCGTGCCATAGATGTTATCAAACAATTCTCTTGAGTACTTGATGAAACCATTG
Organism: Pinus albicaulis; assembly: GCA_034641835.2. Taxonomy (NCBI): domain Eukaryota; kingdom Viridiplantae; phylum Streptophyta; class Pinopsida; order Pinales; family Pinaceae; genus Pinus; species Pinus albicaulis. Next base: position 113,064 of record JAXQQM020078968.1, read on the forward strand.
CCATATGTATTCCTCTACGTACAATTGAAACATCTTTCTCTCTAGATCTCTTAATTGACTTTATAGCACTACTCATATTTTTTATCACATCTTCGTTCATTTTTTTATCTTTGGTTGATTTTCGAATACCCAATAGTATTGTAGCTTCTTTTATTTTCCTTAATGATAGGAGACCTTTCAACATTTGAGCCTGAACTGTCACTCGCTCATTTAAGAAATACTTTTCAAAAATGTAGTTAACACGATATCGTATAACATGGTCAAGTTTTTTATCTCCATATGTGTGAGTGTCAACATTTTCTAACATCTCATTATCGATAGTGATTTCATTTGTACATATTCGAAAAAATAGTACATATTCAATAAATAACTAAATTAATAAATATATCTATAATTTCAATGATATGTGCATGTGTTTAATATATATATATATATGTGTGTGTGTGTGTGTGTGTGTGTGTGTGTACATACCTTGTGATTCAATTTCTTTATTTGGATTTCTTTCAATATTTTCACCATCTTCAATCATTGGTTCAATATCTCTTTCAAAATTTTGTATCTCATCATCAATGTTTTGAGGAATATCTCTGTCTATTTACATTAAACAAAATATTTTTCAAATTAGTTCATCAAATAAAAATTAAGCTTCACATTTTACATTAGGAAAATTTTAAATATATCAATAAATCATAATATTTACATTTACATACCTGCTTCAATTTCTGCTTGAGGTTGATTTTCTTCTTCAATATTTTGAGGAATATCTCTGTTTGTTTACATTAAACAAAATATTTTTCAAACTAGTTCATCAAATAAAAATTAAGCTTCACATTTTACATTAGGAAAATTTTAAATATATCAATAGATCATAATATTTACATTTACATACATGCTTCAATTTCTGCTTGAGGTTGATTTTCTTCTTCAATATTTTGAGGAATATCTTTGTCTGTTTACATTAAACAAAATATTTTTCAAATTAGTTCATCAAATAAAAATTAAGCTTCACATTTTACATTAGGAAAATTTTAAATATATCAATAGATCACAATATTTACATTTACATACCTACTTCAATTTCTACTTGAGGTTGATTTTCCTCTTCAATATTTGAGAGGGCTTCTAACTTTCTTTTGCGAGATTGTCTCGTCTCTTCTCTACGTTCCTCAGGGTCTCTTTTTCGATCATATTTTCTCGCACAAGTTCTTTGATTTCCCATGATAATAGGGTATGAAGTTCAAAAAATTAGACAATAACTCGATTACAAAAAATATCACAAAAGATTTAATTTAAAAAAATTCAATTTAAATTTTTTGCAAAAAATACATACTCCAATCCAAAACACTTACTTTAAAAAATTCGAGAGAAAAATGTCTTATAAAAATGAAACGAAGCTCAAAAGATTTACTTCAACTCAAAACACATACATACCTCCAAAAAATGTCTTTTGAATGTACGTCCAAGAATTTTTTTTAAGTTCAAAACAATTTTTTGCAAAATCAGGCCACCTCCAAGAAATATCTTCCAAAAAAATTATTTAAACCCAAAAAAATTCTTTGTAAAATCATTTTGCTTCCAAGAAATGCTCTTAAATCCAAACTTTGAAGAAATTTTTTTAAACCCAAACCAAGATCTTTGTAAAATCAGATGAAACATTGTTGATCATTTTACAAAACTTCAAATTATCTCATTATTGGAATGAAAGTCATTACAACTATTTTATAGACTCTTACGAGATTTTTACCTCTGATACGAGAATGTTTGATGTTTTAGAAATCAATGTTTTTATATTATATATTTATCAATAATTTCTTATCAGACATGATCAATATTGTAAGTTTTTTTTGTAAAAGTTACACAATTTTTTTTGCTCTAGGATCTTGCTGCCTTTAATATTCTAAATGCCGAAACTTCTTGTAACAGAGGTGAAATTTCATTAAAATTATGAAAACAAATATCGTTGGAAATATTATGAAGCAAGATTTTTATTTATAGAAGTTTTGTCCATTTGAGACTTTTGGAAAAATTTAGCTTTTACCTTTTGCTTTGATTCTCTCAAAAACTTAGAACTTCATAATATCAGGTTAATAATCTTCATAGGTCTCTGATCATTACATTTTGATATTTCACTATGTATACATGAAGTCTCGTTTGATTATCTTTTGAATATATATGCTTATTTTCATGTTATCATGGTGGTCCAAAAAATTGGAAGTGTTTTAATCATAATTTTTTCCAAATCCAAGTATTTATTCATAGAGATGACTTTGTGACTATAGGGATATGCATTTTTCATAGTGCATTCATGTGGGCTTCTTTTACACTTCTCGGAAATATCCTTCACTAATAAGGAATTTGGAACAAGTAAAGGTAATGTACCGATAGTTAATTCATATTTTAATTCTCTTTTATTTTGAATTTATCTCCATACTTATCATAGAAAGATTCAAGTCCTCTTCATATACATAATTGCTACATTATTTGAGATGTTGAATCAACTTCAATATTTTGGGGTTGATATAAATTCAGAATGAAAGAAGAAAAAAGAACATTCATCGCTGCAATTCATACAGAAGCATATCTTCATCCTCATTTCTAATGGATTCAATTTATTTCCGACTCATTGAACATGAAACAATGTTTCTTCTAGTTTACTGTTTGATTTAGTTTATATTCAATAAATAATGATTTTGGGTCAATAAGATTTCAATTAATTCGACTTCTTCATGTTTTCAATTCTAATTAAAGGAATAAGTTAACTTTTATTGGAGAAAATCATCTCTCTAAGGTAAGATTAAATGAAATTATCCAATGGTAAGTTTCATGTGCCCACTTTCATTTATTCTCATTATTTCACTTTTGGTTTCAGTTTTTTTTTTTAGTTTTCGCTAATCTTGAACTCTGTTTTTACAGGTCTTCGTAAACCTTTCTCACTTCTACCAGATCAGTTTTGAAATTCATTCTCTTTTAATCAATTTCTTTTGAGATTCTTAAGTGAAGTAGTAATGAGCCTCATCGAATCAGAAAAATTGGGGAGCTTCTGAACCTATAGTCTATTTATTTAAGCATTACTTTTATTAGAAAATGGTTGAGATGTTTTTTGCAGGTTTTGCTTTGAAACAAGAAAGTTTACAACAAATAGAGACTTCTCGTTTAGCATATTATCCATAACCACTACTATTCACCCTCTCCATTTTGAGAGCCTCATTTGTTATAACTCTACAAGATAATTGTTTTTTAAAATCTCACCAAAGGAAAGAACGTACATACACTTATTTTCTTTTATCTCTTTTGTTGAGATATTTATATAAATAATCTTGTTGGAGTTTATATTTTAAATTTGGCTTTTTCTTTCAGTTTTTTCTTTCTTCAATTTTATTTTAGTTTGTTGATTTATTTTCTTAATTTAGTTTAAGAATTTATTTCCTTTTTATTTCGGTTTTGGTGACTCTACCATGATTTATGTGAAAGGCCTTCTTCCTCACCCGACAACAATTAACATACATGGGAAATATTTTACTCTATCTATTTCAATGAATTTCATTTATCATTAAAGACATATATTTATGGAACCATAAAACCATATTGTTTTAAATATTTTTCATGGAGGAACACGCATCATTTCTAGGTGATTGAGTTTAATTTTTCAAGGAAAGAACTGATTTGAGTTTAACACAATGAATCCCTCCCACCCCTCCACATAAAATCCTACGATTGATTTTTGCAGGGAAATAATTTGGTGTTAAGATTATGAAAGTATTATTTCCATTAAACATAAATCTATATTATCATCTCACCTCTTTCACTCAAATACATCATAAAATAAAAGTTTGCAAATGCACTTATAAAAAAGGCGACTAAAATATGAAGCATGGGAAATACAAGTAAACTCGTCGGGGCTATGGATGCTCCCTGGCAGCGAGACTATGCTTGTATGGCATAAAAGACAACTTTGTCAGGGTAATGTTCAAGCTCACTCGTAGCGAAGTGATGTCAGAGACCAATCATAAAATGTATATATGATTGATAAAAACTCCTATCTCTACCTTCTTCTATTTTTCATATGAGGAAGTTTTAAATTTTTTTTTTCCCAGATTTGGATTCATCACTTTTACTCGAGTCTGTTTTAAGTACTTATCTTTACAAACTCATATTACTTAATCTATTTATGTGAGACCTATGGAAATGTTTTACAATTAGATGATTTCATGATGTCCATTATCTTTAACCTTTGGTAAATTTAAGTTCATTATCTTTAATCAATGATAACCGGTCCTTCTCTTATGTGTCATCATTGTTGTAGGTAGAACCCAACACCCCCATTTTTGAATTATTTACTTCAAATAATGTGGACCCTTTCAGTTAATTTTTGGTTAAACACCTTTTATGATTTTCATTAAGTTAATACTCCTACAATTTTTTCATTTTTTTTTTTGTTAGATTTCCATTTTGATCGTTTTATTGAAATTGATTTTTAGCAAGCTTTCCATCGATACTTGTTTCGTTTCATTTGGTCAACCAATTTGGAAATGACACTCCTTTGAAGTTTGCTCATTTTTGCAGTTAAAATAGTCATTCATTGTGAATATTAACTCTTAGTTGATTTTTACTAATTATTTCATTTTTCACTAATAGTCCCACAAAATGACCCAACTAAATTGTACAATAGATGAAAACACGTTTTGAGATCTAGGTAATTTACTCCAATGTATTATTTTAAAACAAATTACCAAACCCAAAACCTCAAAATTGCAAATTGGCTAAAGTCCAATTTGTAGGATTGTTAATTCACGTGGGCCCCACTTCACATCCCTTCTCTTCCTCCCAAAAAAATAAGATCTAATTTTTTTTGCAATTGTGATATCACATATCGTAAGTTTATCAAGCACCTCAAGCACCTCACTTGCAAATTTGCGATTTCGCGATCGGAAAAAATGCGATGGGTTAAGAAAATTTAATACTAAGTTTTTGGTTTGCTCCTTATACCTCTTGACACCATGACTGCATCCTCACTCACCCTCCTCCACTCACATCACCTCACCATCACTCTCCACTCAACTTACCCTTATTCCTCCTCCATTAACATATACGTGGATGGAATATGAAAAGGATTGATTCTAATGGTTTGTTGTAATAAATGAATAAGATTGATTCTAATGGTTTGTTTAATAATTAATTAAAATATAATATTTATATTATAATTTTAACATAATATAATAATATTTTAATTTAATTAAAATTAATGACATAATTACTATTAATTAGCATTAATTTATTTGCAATCTAATTAGGATTAGATTTTTAATAAAAGTTTCTATTTTTAGCCCAGACAACAGAAATTCCAGAATTCTGTCAATTTTAATATACCCACTTTGGAAGCTCATAAATGGAGTTTTACTCGGCCAAATGAGGCTCAGGATGCCTCATTAGAAATATAACACTATGGAGAATATTTCTGAAGTAGTCTCATTTCCATATTTTATCATTTATTGTATCTAAAATCCAATGGAAGATCAAGTTCCAAATTTTTTAACAAAACTAATTTCTGAGTTTAATTTTCTACATTTTCATTTGCCCACAACTTCTTCTAAGTGCAGATCCATTCATCTATGTTCTCCTTGGCAAACTAAAAAATCACAAGCATCAATAGAAAACTCATATTTCCTTTTCAGTTATTTATTTAATTAAATTTCATTGGATTTGTTTTAATTCTAGATAATCACATTTTGATTTTATTTTTTCATTTTAGTTTAGTTTTGGTCTGTTTTTGAAGGCAAACAATTAAAGAGATTAGGGGAAGAATATCTCAATCAATGAGAATTCTCCATCAATATAATAATGGAATTTGGAACCAATGAAAATTGATGGGGCGGATTTATTCTTCAACAAACCTTCTTGTTGAGAATTCTTTTGTAAATATTATAAATAACAGATTATAGAATGAATTAGGAGCTTCTCTTCTCTGCAATTCTGAATTATTAAAAGAACTATTGTAAGAGGATTTAGAGTTGTAGGGTGGAGGAGATAAAACTCATATCTGGGGGATTATTGAGGGTTTTTCTTTTGCATTATGAATTATGTATGATGGGCAAAGTTTGCACTACTGCAGCTCTTGTTGTAACAACAAAAGTTCAAATATTGTAGAGGATTTTTGGAGACTGGAACCAAAGAAATGAATTCAATAAATTGGTATTTATAATACTGTTGTTTTAAATACTGGTTTAATTTTATGATAGCGGGAATGTGTAATTTTATTCATATTTGTGCACTATTGTCAATATGAGTAATTTGTCTCAATTATATGTTATTATTTATCTTTGCTCTTATGTGTTGAAATCTGATTTATGAATAACTATTTACTCAAAAAATTGTCTTTTAAATACCGATTTAACAAAGAGTGATATGTTGTGAACTATTTTCTCACATTATTATTTAATTATTTGAATTATTGATTTTAACAATCAATATCATTTTGTGAACTACTTCCTAATTGTTGTTGGTTGATTATCTCAATTAAGAGGTCTTTGAATAGAATATGTTTTGGCATCCATAATGTCAGTTAATTGAACTATTTCGTTAACGTGATATTCATTATAAGCCAGACATATTTAAATCCCAAGAATTTAAATATATTTCTCTCGATTGGATTGGATCTATATCTGCCTAATTGAGATAGGATTAGGATAATTTTCCTTTTTATTGCATTTTAGAATAATTTTGAATTTAAATTTAATTCTACATTCCTAGAAGTCCTCTTCCCAAAGAGGAAAACTTTAGTTGTGTCTTGGCTGAGCTTTATATCAGCTTAAGGATCATGTTCTTGGCTGATCAACAAGAAGGTTGATATGATGTCTCTTATCCATAAAAATAATATTTTAAGCCATTGGATATAGAGAGAAGGTAACTAAACCTAGTTTAACCAGTCAGAACCACCATC
>JAXQQM020078968.1:122500-153093 GCA_034641835.2 Pinus albicaulis
TTATGAGCAACCAACTGTTAATACTAGTGTAGCCACATTATTGTTATTTTTGTGCCCATGTAGTCCCCATATTGTTATTATTGTGCCCCATAGGTTTAGCCCCATTATTTTTATTGTTATGCCCATGTGGTTCACATATTGTTATATTGTGACCCCTTGGACTACTATATATAGAAGGTGGGTTTTGTCATTTGTATCATTCAAGAATTGTTCATTTATGTAACTTAAAGGATTTTTCCCCTTCGAAGAGGCTGGTTTCTAAGTCGTGATCTATATTTTATTCTATTTTGTGAGATGGTTGCATAACATTTGGTATGAGAGATTTGGATTCTAGGGTTTCGCTGCTGCAAATAAGACATATTGGAATTTTAGCTATAAAATTATTTATATGAAGGTTACGAACCTGAAATTTTTACCACAAGAAGCCGAAATCCTAAGGAACTTTGTGTAAAAATTGTAGATCTTGTTTTTCTATAGTTTCAGAGATATGATCTGAGTAAGTTATGGTTTTTGCAGGCTCCATAATTTCATCTCAAATAGGTGGTCGAGGGAAAATCGTCATAACTTTCGTTTCAGACATGGGATTGGAATTCTATAAAACGTGACCAAAATTTCACATAATTTGGTTTCTTTTTTATCGATTTTAGAGCCTAAGGTCAAAATAGTGACACGTGGCATGTCGTACAAGTTCACTCTACTGAACCAACCCATAATTAGGTCATTGTGGGAGATTGGGCATAACTTTATCTTGAAGAATCCAAATTATGTCTAACTTGTGGAATTGGAAAGAAGATTCAAAGAGCTACCACATGACCTAATTTCATATCTTGGCGATCTGAAATTACATAGTTACAAGCATTTCAATATCAAGCTCCTAAAAGAAAGAAAAATGTGTGTATTTTTTAAAAACAATTTTATAACTTTTGTTTGAAAAATCAGTTTAAAGTTATTCCAAGGGCATATTGAAGCATAGATATAAATTTTGAGTTCTAAAATGTCTCCAAAAAATAATTACATGCCAATTAAGCCCTCAAAAATCTCTATTATGGCACATGAAGAAGAAGAATTGCAACATGATATCTCAAAATTACAAGACCGAGTACAAGAAATTTCGCTCTCACATAGAACAAAAAAAAATGAACTAGAAGCTAAGATGGATGGTTTGAAGTATGGCATGAATGGTATGGAAGCTAATATTGATGGTATATAAAGCAACATCAAATATTTGAAGAAATACATGGAAGGTTTGAAGGAAGGTTTGGAAAAGTTGGTACATGAAAAGCTTCCTAATGGCGAAAAGATAGTAGAGGAAACTCATGATGAGAACAAAAGTAATGTTAATCATTATTTCATAGACTCTAATTTTGTATTGAAGACCCAACATATTCCAAAGATTGATATGAGGAAGTTTGATGGCAAGGATCTTGTAGCATGGATACTACAGATGGAGCAATACTTTGATCTCCATAATGTGCAAAACATGCAAAAGTCATGCATTGCAACTTTATATTTAGAACCTAATACATTTGTATGGTATCGATGGCTTTTCTCTCATAAATTTTTTTCACTTAGTAAACTTTTACGGAGGAAATTATAACACGTTATAAGGATACAAAGAGCAATACCTTCTTTAGCCAATTGATATATCTCAAACAGAAGGGTTCAATGATGAAGCACATTGAGGACTTCCAAAAACTGAATATACATGTAAATGATATTGCAGAGGAGCACAAGATTGATGTATTCATAGGGACTTCAAAGGATAAATTCCAACATGAGGTTCGACTTTGGGAACTTGATTCATTGGAGAAGGCATTCAAGTTGGCAAGAAAAATTGAAAGCAAAATTATGGTGACAGGGAATCCTACCACTCACAACTATAAATATGGAAGTGTTGCTACTCCTAGACTTCCACAACCTACAAGGTTGACACCACAAAAATTGGAAGAAAAAAGAGCAAAAGGGATTTTCTATAGTTGTGATATAAAATACACTAAGGGTCATAAGTGTGGCGAGAAGAAATTATTTTACATAGATTTGAAGAGGAGGAAGAAAAGGAACAAGAAAATTCAAAAGAAGAGGATATACTCCAAGAACCAACCGTATAGGAAGCATAAATGAATTTGACCATATCCTGTAATGTATTGGCAAGAATTACCACTCCTCAAACTCTCATGATAGAAGGACATATCAAGAAGAAAAATGTAATAGTGTTGATTGATTCAGGTAGTACCCATAATTTTGTTCATTGTAAGATAGCCAAGGAATTGAATTTCTTCCTATACCCAACACCAAAGTTTCAAGTGATGGTTGGAAATGGAGGAACTATAAATTTCTTTCGAAAGTTCCATAATATAAAGCTAACAATGGGGTGATATGTTTTGAATAGTCCAATGCTCTCCATTCCAATGGATGGTGTTGATGTTGTACTAGGAGTACAATGGTTACAATATTTGGGGACGATAGCTTTTAATTTTCAAGAACTTTTCTTGAATTTTTTTTCGGAAGGAAAGGAAGTTGAATTACGAGGTGTCAAAGGGAAGTCGAGAAATATAATCAGCTCTAATATCATGACAAATATTTTGAAGAAATAACAATGAGGTGTAATTTCACAATTATGCTCACTAGAGGTTCAAACATCAAAATCATATATTTCTCCATATCTACAAAAAGCATTGGATAATCATTCCAAGGTGTTTGAGACTCCCAAAGGATTCCCACCTATTTGGGATCATGATCATGTTATCCATTTGATTCCGGGAAGTGTTCCTCCAAACATCAGGCCTTATAGATATCCCTATTCTCAAAAGAGTGAGATTGAACGTCTGGTTGCAGAAATGCTAGAGCCTGGTATAATTCAACCTAGTAAATTTTTTTTCTCTGCTCCAGTAATATTGGTGCACAAGAAGGATGGATCATGGCGTATATGTCAGGATTATATGGAGCTAAAAAATATCACTATTAAAGATAAATTTCCTATCCCCTTCATTGATGAATTATTGGATTAATTATATGGATCAATTTACTTCACCAAGATGTATCTTCATTTTGGATATCATCAAATTAGAATGAAGACTGAATACATTTCGAAAACAACATTCAGAACTCATGAGGGTTATTATGAATTTTTGGTGATGCCTTTTGGCCTTACTAATGCACCTTCCACATTTCAATGTTTGATGAATTCCATTTTTAAACCCTTCCTTAGAAAATCTGGTATAGTATTTTTTATGATATATTAATCTACAACAAGTCTTGGAAGGATCAAGTTCAACATGTTGACAAGGAGAAATAGTTATATGAAAAAACCTCCAAATTTTTTTTTTGAGTACAAGAGGTGGAATATTTGGGTCATATTGTATCACATGAGGGTGTTAAGGTAGACCCTAACAAAATTAAATCCATTAAGGAATGGAAAATCCCCACAACCATAAAGAATCTTCGAGGATTCTGGGCTTAACAGGGTATTATCGCAAGTTTGTTAAGAATCATGGTAGAATATTGGCACCTCTAACATCATTACTAAAGAAAGATTCATTTTCTTGCACTCCAAAAGCAACTAAGGCCTTTGAACATCTTAAAGAGGCAATGTGCCGAGCACCGGTCTTAGCTACTCCAGACTTCACAAAATTTTTTATTGTGGAATGTGATGCCTCAGGAAATGGAATTGGTGTAGTTTTAATGCAAGAAGGAATGCCAATTTCTTTTGAAAGTCGTCTAATCAAAATAAAGTATTTAAAAAAACCTATTTATGAGAAGGAAATGTTAGCAATACTACATGCACTAAATAAATGATGACCTTACCTAATGGGAAGACACTTCAAGGTAAAAATAGATCATGATAGTCATAAATACTTTTTGGAATAAATATTATCTTCAGAAGAACAAAAAAAATGGGTCACAAAGATGTTGGGTTACGACTTTAAAATCATCTACAAAAATGGGAAGCAAAATTTTGTTGCAGATGCACTCTCAAGAAACAATGAGGATGTGGAAGCATTTCTTTGTGCCATTTCTATTATCCAACCTGAGTGGATAACCAAAGCAAGGGATGAATGGAAGAATGATGAAGAGGTTTGGACACTCATTCAAAATTTGCATCAAGATCCCAATACATCCGAAACATTTATGGTACAAATATCACTTATATCTTTGTAAGAATTCCCTGACTCAAACAAAAGATTCTTTTAGAATTGCACACCTCTCCCTGACGAGGGCACTCGGGATTTTTAAAAACTTACCAGAGGGTCAAGAAGATTTTTTTTGGGATGGACATAAATATGATATTCAAAATTTTATGGCAGAATGTTTGGTTTGCCAACAAAATGAAGTTGAGACAATTAAGACCCTGGGTCTGTTACAACCTTTATCCATTCCAAGTCAACATTGGGAGGAGGTTTCAATGAATTTTATCACAAGTTTACCCAAGTCTGAAGGAAAGACTATCATCATGGCGGTAGTTGATAGAATTACCAAGTATGCACACTTTTTTGCATTATCTCATCAATTTAAATCTCGTACAATTGCTACTGCATTTATGGAAACAATTCAAAGCTACATGGAAACCCAAAGATTATTGTAAGCGACAAAGATCCCATTTTTACAGGAAATTTTTGGACGGAATTATTTTCTTGTTTAGGTACTCAATTAGCTCATAGATCATCATATCATCCTCAATCTGATGGGAAAATTGAGACAGTGAACAAATGTTTGAAAGGATATCTTCGTTGCTTTGTATCTGATAAACAAACATAATGGGTCAAGTGGTTACCTCTCGTTGAATGGTTGTATAACACTTCCTTCCATACTGTAGCAAAAATGACCCCATTTATGGCACTTTATGGATATCATCCACCACCCATCACATCATATTTAAGAGACAATTCTAAGGTTCAAGCAGTGGAAGATCACATCGAGAATAAACAACAAGTTCTCCAACTCTTAAAGGATAACCTCACTTTGGAGCAGAATCGAATGAAACAATAGGAAAATCAACATCACAGTAAAAGAAGTTTTGATGTAAGAAAATAGGTATTTTTATGGCTAAAACCATACAAACAAATTTCCCTCAAGCAAGCTAAGAATGATAATAAATTATGACCGAAGTATTATGGACCTTGCAAGGTGTTGCAAAATATTGGTACTATGGCATACAAATTGGAGCTTCATGCATCTTCCTGAGTGCACCCAGTTTTCCATGTTTCATGCTTAAAGAAGGCTATAGGTGAAAATATCCCAGTTTAAACAATATTTCCAGAACTTGAAGAGGAATTAAAAATCATATTGGAACATGAAGCAGTCACGGAAACAAGAATTCGACAGCTACGAAATCGATCAATTTCACAATATCTTATCAAGTGGAAGAACTTACCCACTGAATATTCAACATGGGAGGATGAGATTTTATACAGAAGCATCCATAACTACTCAAGAGCTTAGGACAACACTTGTTTGAAGGAGAGGAGCATATTATGTCCCCATAATACTAGTGTAGCCTCTTATTATTGTTAGTGTAGCCCCATTATTGTTATTGTTGTGACCATGTAGTCCCCATATTGCTATTATTGTGCCCCATAGGTGTAGCCCCATTATTGTTATTTTTATGCCCATATGGTCCCCATATTTTTATATTGTGACACCTTAGACTCCTATATATAGAAGGTAGATTTTTCATTTGTATCATCCAAGACTTTTTCATTTATGTAATGTGAAGGATGTTTTCCCCTCGAAGAGGCTGATTTCTACGTCGCGATCTATCTTTTCTTCTATTTTGTGAGATGGTTGCATAACACCAACTCCCTGCATACATATATGAGCCTAGAAATATCTATAACAAAACAAATCCACCGAAATTCTCATGCATCAAACTCCCACAATATAAAAAAATTTCATGGCCTTTTCTATCATTCTACTTGGATCCAAAATTTTGTTCCTGAAGTTCACTTGTTTTGATGTTTTGTTGCTTTGTTGTTGTCTGCACTTTTCGAGGATCCTATACTTTGCTTTATTTCTATAAAATTTCCTTTCTTTAAGTCAAATGATTCATACTACTTATTTTCATATTCATTCTTGACTTCCCATTATCTCAAAATATTTTCAATCACCCTTTTGTCCTCAACTTATTCAACCACGACATCGTTGTTGGACATTCTTGGATGCTCCTTATAATTGAATGGAATTATGTCTAGAACTTCTGTGCAGTTTTCATCAATATTGGGATGTGATTACCCTCAAGACATGTTGTTTCTTTTATTCCATGTGTTTAAATCTTCTTGATTATGGCCTCATTTATTCCTTCATGAGGTAATTCTTCATAAAATTCATACACACACAAGTCCTTATTTTCTAAATCACTAGACTCCTTAGTCTTTATTGATGCCTCTATAATCTTTTCCTTGTGTTGGTCTAAATCCTTCCAACACTCCATAAGACATTCATCAAGTATCTCATCATCTTCTCTAAGCATTGCTTCCTGTTCTAGTTCACAACAATGTGAACTCATTTTTTTTCATGGATATTTGTTTATATGCAGTTCCACTGAGTTTTTCCTTTATTTTAACTCAGACTTTACCTATGTATCACTTTACTTACAAAAAAATTCACAATTTTCCATTTAACTATTTCCTAAGCTTCCAACCGTGATTCAAGTTATCTCTTAGTAGCTCCCTCAAAATACTCAATCTCTCCTTCAGATAAGCCATATCTTTCTCTCTGTGTAATTCATTATTCCTAGAATTTTCCTTCACTAAACTCTTCCTTTTACTACCCATGTTCTTTCATAATATATTGTAGATTAATATGATTTCAATGTGTTCACCATGTTTCCACAATGCTAATCAAGTACCATATCTTTAAAATTGTGCCGAATTTATTCTCCCTACAAATCTACTTTCTTGGTACCATTCAACTTCAATTTTTAACTTTATTGGTTTCAGCATGACTCACTAGCTTTGAAAAAATGGATTAACATGGATTTAATACCATCTGCTTTGTTTTACCAAACATAAGGTTCCTACATAAGGCTCATACATAGCCTTACTAACTTTAACATAAACTTTGAGAAGCTCTACCCTGAACATTCCTTACTCACCATGCAATGACACATATTACCATGATTTTAAGTTTAATTATTCCTTAGGCTTATCCCACACGTGAACTCATATTACATTTAGAAAGGAATACTATGAAATTTCCAACAACCCCATTATTCATGCATACTTAATATGAAAATACTTTGAGATCAATGCAGATTGTGACATTCCCTAGCTCCCTGTTGAGAATTTTGAAATAATTCAATATTTACAAATACAATTTGTTTATACCTTATCGATAATTGGTCTAGTCAATTTTTGCATTTTATTAGGATTCCTCTCCATAAGAATCAAATCCAAAATCATTGTGATTATTAATTCTCCCAACTACATACCTAACATAAAAGATGGTTCTATGCTAATGACAATTCAAGAATTGAAATTCCACACCATGAATGACAAGTCCATAATTAAAATATCACATCATGAACCTCCACATTAAATTCATGAATTTTATTAGTTGAATGAATTTCTTGTTATTTATATCCTAGAATATAGTCCCAAGGTTATGGTCCAACTGTTATGTGTGGAGTTTTGGTCCCCACAAGTCCAGCAGTCCAATCCTGGGAAAGACTATGTACACTTGAGAGATACTCCATGTGTGATTTATTCAACTGGAAACATAGAAAATACCTTTGAATCCACCTTGATTAAACTTTCATCATCAACCAATGGAGTGGCACACAAAACATGGAGTTTACAAGAGCTACAGATTACACTTTGGCATGACTACATACTTCACATCTTCATTGGTGACTCCTTCAAATAACGACTTCTTCTTACAAGAATTTCATTTTTAAGTACTAGCCCTACTATCACCTTGTTTCAGCTACGACATTCTGTGTGCAAATGATTTTGTGTTGTTGCAAACATCCCTACGATTTAGTACTGCAACTAGTTTTGATTTGTCTCTACAAACATTTTCACTTGAAACGATCAATTTGGAAATGTTATGAACCATGGATCATTGAACCACAAATGATGTAAGGTTTGTGTAGCCTGGTTTTGAGTAATTATGGAAATGTTGAATTATCCAACCTTATGACAAATTTGACGACATAATTTAAAGGTTTTTAAATTACAAATAACATTGCTACCATTAAGGACATACACAAAGGAAATCATGAAATATTTACATTGATAACTCAATCATTTCACTGAATTAAGCATTCTAGTAGAGGAAATAATACACACAAAAATATAGAAGGGAGGTGATTGGTATAAAATCATTTATCAACATATAAATTTCACCCTTACAACTCCTAGGCACTCAACCCATAGATTGGAATCTGACTTCTGCAGCCTCCAAAACTATAACATTTAATTCTAGCAACATTAATCATTTAATTCTAGTAGTGCTTTACCTACAACATTATGTACACATGGTTCATGCTTCCGCGTTAGAAACATAGGTCGTGAAAAAAATATTTGTCCTTGCTCTAATACCAAATGATGTAAACCAGAGTCACAAAAAATCACACATAGACGCAAACCAAGAAGAATTGAATTCATAAAATATCTCAGATATTCTTATTAAAGCTACTCTTGAGTATTACAATGTTTACAACCCTTTGTATAAGGAATATTAAGATATTATTGAGATCCTCTCAATTTAAGAAAACCAAACTGCTCTTATTCTTGTACTAACACCTTTAACTATATGTTAAAACAAAACACACCATATTTATTTAACTCATTATGTGACATTTTAGGAGGTTATAGGCATCCAACTCCCTCCATATGCATATGAGCCTAGAAGTATCTCAAAAAAAACACATTACGCTCATGCTCTTACATAAATTACAATAGAATAATAAACCCATTATATTGAATAAGAATAAGGAGAACATACACGTTCCCAATAAACAAAATTTTAATAAATATTTTTTACAAATATTGGTAACCTATTGTCATAACAATTGGGACAATATCTCCACATTAAACAAAATATTTAATTTCTATAGGAAATAATTTTAAAATATAGAACTTGTGACATCAATTATATTGATATTTATTCATTTCTCGAGGAGCTTGCATGCTTATTTTCTTCATCACTTGCAAGGGATATTGTAATTGGCTTATTTGCATGTTTTATTGATAAAGTTAATTTTTTTTTCCTCTTTATGTTCAATCTACAAACATAGAGATAAAGTGTAATGGGTATACCAACATTTGTAGTACACTATACATAATTTTCTAAATCAATAAACATACCATACCAATGAGTGCTTCATAAATAACACATTCTTTTAAGCCGTGCCTCAACATATCTCTCAACATAGTTTTTGGTGTCTCCACTCTACACTTTGTTTCCTACAAGTTTTATATGCAATTTCATAGTATATATATATAACTAAAAGTTTATTTTCATTCCAACATTTACAAAATAGGAGAAAATTTTGCATGAGAATAGATGGATGCAAGAATGACAGGTGATGGGTGAGCTAGGGAAGCATAACATATTTTTACTTGCAACAACATAACCAATCTATACGATAAATTTATATCATGATGGTGTTGAATATGGATAAAAAATGGTAGATAGAAGATTAAATCAAATACTTAAAGGGACTAATAGATAAAATAAAGAAAGAGCTAGTCAACCAAACTAAAAGAGTTGATGTTTTAGAGGTCTCTATCAATGAGATGGTAGAATTGATAAAAGAGATGTGTAAAAATGAACAAAAAACTAGGATATATAATGTGTTCCTCAAGGAGAAAAGATACACATTCCAAATTTTCAAGTTGGAAAATAAGTTCCTTGTAGGGTGGATACCCCCAAGGAACATATAGGCACCTGCTAGGAAATTAATGAGGAGGAAGGGCCCCACCTAGTGGATTTTACCTGCAAAAATTTACCTTATCTCATCCCTATAAATGATCTACCAATCAATATCATATGGGATAAGTCCAACTAAGAGTCTTGTGCTCTTGGATACATAATGAGGAGGCAAGGGTAGTTGAAATGTAAAAGTAGAAAGAGGAAGAAGTGAACAACCACTTACAGATTGAAGCAGGGCCATCAAGCCCGAAGAACCCATCAATAAACATTTGGTTCTCACTTCTAACCTATAGGTCATCCATATTTTGGAGGAAAAATAGAGAGAGGAAATTTCCCATTTTGAAGACGCAATCAAATTCTCTAGGGAAGAAGCATCCCTAGCATGCAAAAGCAGGTGGAATGGATTTCCCCATGACCTATGCGGGATTGAACCTCATTCCCATAACATCCTACATACCACCCTATTTAGGTCCCAACAATTCAAGGACATGAGGGTCAAGCTCAGTTGGATTAGGATTAAGTTTAAACACCTTCTCCTTTTACACCGATCTGACTTCCTCGAGCTAAATAGTTATTTTAATACCCTACAATAATTGACTAACTCTTTCATGCATATTTAGATTTATATTTGTTTCGGTAAAAGTAGAAGTCTATCTCTACAACATATAATAAATATGGATTTTAATACATTTTCTATGCTATTTATGTTAATGACATTTTAGTAGTTGGTTGATCCCTTTGTGCAAATTTAAATTTCAAATTTTCGAGTATAAAAGAGAACTTCATGAATATTTAAATTTGGATATAAACAAAGATAACTTCATGAGTAGTTAAATTTGGATATAAATAAAGAGAACTTCTTGAATATTTAAATTTGTATATAAACAAAGATAACTTCATGAATATTTGAATTTGGATATAAACAAAGATATAAACAAAGCGCTCTCTCTCTCTCTCTCTCTCTCTCTCTCTCTCTCTCTCTCTCTCTCTCTCTCTAACATTGAGTACATATTAGTTTAAATACATTTCTCTTCTATTCGTTTTGATAGCCTTGTAATGGCTAGGCCATAGTTCATACATATTTAGATTTAAAATCCTTTTTTTTCTCCCTTAGAGAAAGCTCCAATCTCCCAAACATTAATTACATATTGGTTTAATACAATTTCTAGATTATCTATTTTTTACATATGAAAGGCTTTGCAATGTAAGACACAAACATTACCTTGTTTTCTTTGTCATTATTCTTGTTGTAATGTTTTGTAATTTGGACATTTCCTTAAATTCAAAAATATTTATATACATACATGTATTTATTGCATCAAAAGGCTCTTTATACAACCAATATGAAGAATACATGTAATTTCTCCCATGCTTAATATGGAATTGATATAGATTAAAAAACAACAACAACAACAACAACATGAACGATAAATAAAATATTTCAATATCCACTTTATGTAAAATAATTTTATATTGATTTTATGTGTGTGTACATATAGTAAATGAAAGAAACTCATTTCATATTTATGAGATAGGTCCTTTCTACATCTTATGATGAAAGAGAAATATAATTCCTTTAGTGGTTGACATGGAGTGAAAAATTATTAATAACAAAAAGGTATCTCAATGTTAATGTTAACTAAAATATTTCAATAACAAATATATATATATATATATATATATATATATATATATATATATATATTGAAAGTAAACAGTTTCATGGTCAAAACATTTCAATGGTGAGCTTCTTAGTATGAGGGAGTTTTGTAAGTCCTTGTCACCTCACCTCAACATGGAGCTCACTCTTAACTCCACATCTATTATGTGATGAAAGGGATCAAGCCCCTCAAGATGAAAACTTTTTTTAGATTGAGAAATATAGAACAAAGTTTGCACCTTAGGATGCCTCCAAGTGCATGAAAGATTTGGAGTTAAGATGAATAAACACTAGTTTAAAATTCTTGTTTAGTCTTGCTCTTTTATGGCAGGTCTCAATTCTCTCCAATGAGATAGAAATATAATATTGTTCATTTTTTGTAATATTATTATGTTTAATATTTTGTAACATGATTCCTCTTTTTTTTCAATGGTTTTAATTTTTTTACATATTTATTTTTTGTCTTTTTCTTTTTATAGACTTCAAATCTCCCCACAAATAAAAACAAAAATTTGCTTCCATTTTTTATTATTATCATTTAATATATTGTAGTATTTGTGTATTCCTCCAAATCAGGAAATTATATATGGATATTGTTCTTAATCTATATTTTAAACCTTGTTTTAAACTTTCAACTATCTCCAATATGAAATGGAAATATAAATTTAATTTATTTTATTATTATTTATTATTTTTGTTGTAATATTTTATATTTTTTTGAAAATATTAAAATAATTATCATTACAAACAATTAGTAGTTATTTTTTTGAATATGCTACTGTACACATAAAACCCATTTGTTTATTTTTTTAAGTCAAAGTTTTCAGCTTGCCACTTAAACTTTGCCACAAAATCCCACATGGACGAATCATTTCTCCCAACATATGTGTGGACTAATAATTTCATTCAGTGCACAAACTTGTTTGCTCCTTTTTTTATAATTCCTCTTTATGTTTTAAATATTGCCATTGCTTAGGTTGACTTAACAATTTAGATGCAACATCTTTAAAATAGTAAGAAAAGCTTGCACAATGACAATGTTGATGAATGAGTGAGTAAGACAACAATTTGAAAACCCCAAGCAATGTTGATGAATGAGTGAGTGAGACAAAAATTTGAAAACCCTAAGCAATGGGTATGAATGAAACCCCAAGCAATGTTGATGAATGAGTGATTGAGACAAAAATTTGAAAACCCTAAGCAATTTTGATGAATGACTGACTGAGACAACCTCTTGAAAACCCTAATCAATGCTTGCACAATGGCACTCAATTTGAAGTTGATGAATGAGTGAGTGAGTAAGGAAGAGCTTCCAATTCTATGATCATGCGATGAAAGGGATCAAGTCCCTCAAGATGAAAAATTTGTTTAGATTGAGAAATCTTGAGCAATGTTTTGCACCTCGGGGATAGGATGCCTCTGAATGCATGAAATATTTGGAATTAAGATGGATAAACACTAGTTTAAACCTCTTGTTTGAAGTTGTTCTTTTATGGCGAGTCTCAGTTCTTTCCAATGAGTTAGAAACATCATATTATTCATTTTTTGTAATGTTATTATATTTAATATTTTGTAATATTTGAACATAATTCCTCTTTTTTTAATGTTTTTTCAATGGTTTTAAATTCTTTACATATTTATTATTTATCTTTATCTTTTTATAGATTTCAAATCTCCCCATAATATAAACAAAATTTTTCTTCTATTTTTTATCATTCATTATAATATATTGTAATGTTTTTGTATTCCTCAGAAAATTATATATGGATATTGTTCTCTATCTATATTCTATATTTTAAGTCTTGTTTTATATGGATATTGTTATCCATCTATATTATATATTTACACCGAAGGTGTTCTCTTTGTTGGCTTTGGCTGGGAAACACTGTTCATCTAACCCAATCCCAACAATCCACATCTGCTCAAGATTCGCCCTTCTGCCCTGTCAAAATTTGACACTTGGCGGGCATCCTACCTCCTGTTGTCCAATCCTTGGCTTGCCTGTGCTGCTCTCATCTCGTTTGCTCCGGGAGTTGGACGACACGCCTTCGGTGTCCTTCGGCTCTTTTTAATGAGAAAGTACGAGTTTAAGTCTTGTTTTATGTTGTAATGCTGACCACTATAGTACAACGACTACATAAATCAACTGCTAATAATTAGTTTCAGTTTTACCCGTTGAGGCTGTGAAATAAAATGTATACCCGAATACTTCAGAATCAGTTTTAGTTGGTCGTAATAATCTCTTTCACAATTTCCGTCAACGGGAAAAACAAAATAATCATGCACCAGCCGGGAATCGAACCCGGGTCTGTACCATGGCAGGGTACGTACCAGTAGACCACCAGTAGTTGAAAAATTCACTTTGATGTAGCTTTTCTGTCTAATTTTATCTTCTTTTGAAATTTACAGTTTCATTTATTTATACTATATGCGTATTGTCCAACAAATTAATAAATAATAAATAAAATCGTGATCATATGTAAAAATATTTTGATATTTATAAAAAATATTTTTTTTTTCATAATAAATATAACCAAATATAAGTATGCTTTATTCATTTATGTTATTTTTGTTTATTGTATCTATTTATTTTTATTTGAATTTATATTTCTATTGTTTATTAATAAACAAATGTTATATAGTATTTAGTCATGTGGTTTAGTTTAAATTAGGTTTTACTTATTGTTAAATTAATGTATTTTTTTAATTGTAATTATGCATTTTGTTTGTCAAAATAACAACTTTGTTACTAATTTCATTTGTTGAAATATAAATTTGTCCACCATAAGTTGAATATGACCTAAAAAAAAATTTTGATTGGTTATTCACTCGTTTTCTTCAGATGTGAGAAAACATGTGAATAACCCAAAATCCAAAAACATTTCACATGAATGAAAGTTCACTACCTTAAAAACTACCAACAGGTCAAGTTTTGTCAACACACATTTATTTATTTATTTATTTTCAAATGAAAAAACCTTATAATGTACCAGTTCATGCTTACAACCCACAGTTCACATGATGTTGTAATTGCATGTTACCATTTTATACATTAAGAGAATGTAGATAAATAAACAAATTAATTAAGTATTCAAATAAATGATTAAGCATATAACTAAATTCAAGTTATCAATAATATAATTGAATTGGTCCTAAAAAAATATTAATTTGATTTTTAAAATTCGATTGGAATTTTAGATTTATAAAAATTTCTATTTTTATAGTTAATTTATGATAATAAAAGAAATAGTTATTATAATATTGTATCATTAATTTATGGAAATAATTAAAAAAATATTAAACATTACTTTTCTTTTGCATCATAATTATTGCATGGCTTATTAGTAATTATAATTTTTTCATTTTTATGAAAAAAAAGTTTTTTTTTTTTTAGCATTTTATAAATTGCAAAAAATATTGTATATATATATATATATGAGAATGTGATCTTAAAAACTTGAAAAGTGTTGAATTAAACTAAGTTAATTATGTATAATTAAGATTGCATTGATATTCTAAATTATTTATAATACAAAAATAATAATAATAATTTATTATTAAAATAATTAAAAAATGTTATATATATATATATATATATATATATATATACTTTTTCATTTTAGCTGTGATAACCATGGTTGACTTAATAAATTATTATTTTATCAATTGAAATGACCCAAATTACCTAATAAAATTAACTTATTTTAAAGCAGAATCCAAAGAAAACTAACCAAGTTGGCTAGTAACAAAACGTGGAAAACACCTGCAAAGAGCTTCATTTATCTGATAATTAACCCATGCCATCATTGTTTGAGCTTGCTTTGTTGTTACAGGTTCGATCAATGAGCCAAAACATTGACTCTTGCACTGTGTGTTGAAGAGGGAATGTGATTATCTAGAGTCAAATCAACTTTCGAAGGGTTGAGCCTATATGTACCCAGCAACAAAGCAGCCTCACGGCCTAACATAAATGCATGCCAATTATTTTAAAGCATTGTGCACTAACATATTGAACCTGAAATCCAATCTAATTGATGATAAACATATTGATTTATTTTAAAAAAATAATAAATTTTAGTTTTGAATAATTCTTGTCCACGAGGTCTTGGATAAACAGTGATCGGGTGTGCTATTAAGGCACTCCTTGATGTGAAGTCACTGCCCGCCCTGATTGGGGAGATGTTTTTGGACATGATGATGAAGATGTAGTCCTACCCAACTTACAAACAAAAAAAATTTGAATAATTTTTGGTCCGACCAAAAGTAATATGGATTTGACCCAATACCGAATGTGATATCTCTACTTGGCAGCACGATAATAATGGTTTTAATTATTTAAAATTATTATTTATTGACCTTTCGATAAAATTTAAATTGAAATAAATCTTTAATTTATTAAGTATTTTAGTGTATGAACGATATTACATATAACAATTTTTGGTAACAACCATTGTAGTGTGGTTTTTAGTTGATGTGTCATGTAGAGTTTTATTATAACACAAAAAATGTAACTAGCACACAAAAATTTAACTAGATCTTTTCAGTAAATTTTATTTACATTGGTGTAGCAATTCTACACATTTTTTCAGACGAAAAAAACACTGTGCTTTGTATTAATCAAAACCAGTACATAGTATATCATAGACCATATATTCTACAAGTCACTACCTCAGAGATAGGCGCAAAATACAGAAGAAGTTCACACACATATATATACAATCTTCACTACACTTCCTGTAACATAGGCACAAACATAAAGGAAAATAAAACATAAATATTGTATCTTAAACTTGTTTCAACATTCCATTATTGTGCATCCCAAAAACATATTTATGTTCATTATGTGAGGATAAATATGCAGTGAGAGCCATATTAGTTCGGAGAAATATAAACAAAAATAAATTTCTCAAAAAAAATATATGATAGTGATCCAGGTGGATATTGCTGGCCACCTGCCTATTCCACTTGGACCCCCACCATTGTTTCTTTCAGTTTTTAGTTTCCTTAATTGTAGCACAATTTACTATTTTTGGCAGTTTTTCGGGTCCTGAACTTCTAGAGCCGTTTTGAGGCCCTAAACGACATCACATTCAATCATTGTGCATCCCAAAAACATATTTATGCTCAATATGTGAGGATAAATATATCCATATTAGTTCAGAGAAATATAAAATCAATAAATAAAGTTCTGAAAAAAACATATAGGATAGTGATCCAGGTGGATATTGGTGGCCACCCACCTATTCCACTTGGATACCCACCATTGTTTCTTTCAATTTTTTAGTTTCTTTAATTGTAGCAGGAATTACTATTTTTGGCAGTTTTTCGGGCCTTGAACTTCCAGAACCGTTTTGAGGCCCTAAACGATGTAACATTCCATCATTATGCATCCCAAAAACATATGAGGATAAATATGCAGCAAGAGCCATATTAGTTCAGATAAATATAAACAAAAAGAAAGTTCTCAAAAAAACATATATGATAGTGGTCCAGGTGGATATTGGTGGCCACCCACCTATTACACTTAGACCCTCACCATTGTTTCTTTCAGTTTTTTAGTTTACTTAATTGTAGCACAATTTACTATTTTTGGTAGTTTTTTAGGTCTTGAACTTCCGGAGCCGTTTTGAGGCCTAAATGACATAACATTCCATCATTGTGCATCCCAAAAACATATTTATGTTCAGTATGTGAGGATAAATATGCAATAAGAGCCATATTAGTTCAAAGCAATATAAAAAAAAAAAGAAAATTCTCAAAAAACAAATATGATAGTGATCCAGGTGGATATTGGTGGCCACCCACCTATTCCACTTAGACCCCCACCATTGTTTCTTTCAGTTTTTCAGTTTCCTTAATTATTGCACAATTTACTATTTTTGGCATTTTTTCTGGTCCTGAACTTTCGGAGATGTTTCGAGGCCCCAAACGATGTAACATTCCATCATTGTGCATCCAAAAAACATATTTATGTTCAGTATGTGAGGATAAATATGCAGTAAGAGCCATATTAGTTCAGAGAAATATAAATAAAAAGAAAGCTCTCAAAAAAAAGTATACGATAGTGCTCCAGGTGGATATTGGAGACCATCTGCCTATTCCACTTGGACACCCACTATTTTTTCTTTTAGTTTTTGAGTTTCCTTAATTGTAGCAAAATTTACTATTTTTGGCATTTTTTCAGGTCCTAAACTTCCGGAGCCATTTTGAGGCCCTAAACGACGTAACACTCCATCATTGTGCATCCAAAAAACATATTTATGTTTAGTATGTGAGGATAAATATGTAGTAAGAGCCACATTAGTTCAAAGAAATATAAGCAAAACAAAATTTCTCAAAACAACATATATGATAGTGATCCAGGTGGATATTTGTGGCCACCCGCATATTCCACTTGGACCCCCACCATTGTTTCTTTCGATTTTTCAGCTTCCTTAATTGTAGCAAAATTTACTATTTTTGGCAGTTTTTTGGGTCCTAAACTTCTGGAGCCATTTTGAGGCCCTAAACGGCGTAACATTCCATCATTGTGCATCCCAAAAACATATTTATGTTCAGTATGTGAGGATAAATATGCAGTAAGAGCCATATTAGCTCAGAGAAATATAAAAAAAAAGGTTCTCAAAGAAACATATATGACGGTGATCTAGGTGGATATTGGTGGTTGCTGACCTATTCCACTTGGACCCCCACCATCATTTCTTTCATTTTTTCAGATTTCTTAATTTTAGCACAATTTACTATTTTTGGCAGTTTTTCGGGTCTTGAACTTCCAGAGCCATTTTGAGGCCCTAAACGATGTAACATTCCATTATTGTGCATCCAAAAAACATATTTATGTTTATTTTGTGAGGATAAATATGTAGTAAGAGCCATATTAGTTCAGAGAAATATAAACAAAATGAAATTTCTCAAAAAAACACATATAATAGTGATCTAGGTGGATATTGGTGGCCACCCGCCTATTCCACTTGGACCCCCACCATTGTTTCTTTCAGTCTTTCAGTTTCCTTAATTGTAGAAAAATTTAGTATTTTTAGCAGTTTTTCGAGTCCTGAACTTCTGGAGCCATTTTGAGGCCCTAAACGACGTAATTGTCCATCATTGTGCATCCCAAAAACATATTTATGTTCAATAAGTGAAGATAAATATGTAGTGAGAGTCATATTAGTTCAGATAAATATAAACAAAAATAAATTTCTCAAAAAAAACATATATGATAGTGATCCAGGTGGATATTGGTGGCTACCCACCTATTCCACTTGGACCCCCACCATTGTTTCTTTCAGTTTTTCAGTTTCCTTAATTATAGAACAATTTACTATTTTTGGCAGTTTTTCGGTTCCTGAACTTCCAGAGCCGTTTCAAGGCCCTAAACGACATAACATTCCATCATTGTGCATCCCAAAAACATATTTATGTTCATTATTTGATGATAAATATGTAGTAAGATCCATATTAGTCATAGAAATATAAACAAAAATAAAGTTCTTAAAAAAACATATATGATAGTGATCCAAGTGGATATTGGTGGCCACCCACCTATTCCACTTGGATTGATCAAAATTGGATCATGGACTTAAGTGATAGCTCAAAAATCAAAGCATTTGGAAGTTTTTCGAACTTGAGCGATTGAATAGATCTCGTCTACCTGATTCCGACACCGCTAACGGTTCAAAAAACCAACACTGTATGAAGAAGTTATTGCAGTTTGAAAAGTCCAGCAAACTGCAATTTTTGGACTTCGACCAAGTTTGACTAGTTATGGAAAAATTCAAAAAAAAAATATTCGAGGGAATATTCCTAGAATATTCCTCAAAATATTCCCTAGAATATTCCTCAAAATATTCCCTAGAATATTCCTCGAAATATTCTATTTGGACCAGTAATATCATGCCAAGTGGCGGATTGTAATTGGGCAATTGGTTGACTTTTTGTTTTCGGACCAATCATGGGCCGCCATGTGGCCCAGTTTTGTGCAGTAAAATTTTTTGGTGTCGACCAGAGTCGAACACAGAACATCCTAGCGCGCGCACATAACTCTACACCAATTCTGTTATACGAAGTTTCTTACCCCTATAAGGATCACAACAATATTTATGTGTTAAAATATTTACACATGGGGGAGGGGGAGGGGTTGGGGGGCGGAGAACCACTGGTGGTCCCAAATCGCCGACAGCCCGTGGAGTGGTCACATGATACCAGTTTCAACAGTCACAAATTTTGTTACAACTAACGGTTCCATAAACCGTTAACTCTGGTGCATACCACTTGAAACGTGTTCACATGCTATTTTAAATGTGTGGTTTTCATGGAACAGTTTACACCGACATGTGCGGTTAGAAGACCGCGGGGTTTGGGGCATGTTCCCAGCCCTACCCCAAGCATTAAAATTAACGGTCAAGTATGGTCGAGAATTAGCGGCGGAACCAAAATTTTCGGAATTGCCAACTTATCTGCAGTTCAAGTCCAGTTTCTCCACATTTAGTGGAGCTTTTTAGGGTTAATTGGATAAATTGAGTTTAGGCTCTATATTGAGCTATATTCGACCAATTTTGGAGTGCCAATAGTAAATTTTGACTATATCCAATATTCCAGACTCGTTGGTGAGGGTTTTAGATCTATCAGAGAACTTTTGAGTAGGTTTTTTCTTCAGAAAAGTTCTAGGGGCAACTAGGGCCACCATGGACCAGCAAGAGTTTGAGGCCTAGTGAGGGGAGCTAGAGGCCTTATTTCGAAATCAAATAGTAAATTTTGGATGTTTCAGATGTTTTGTAACTAATGGTGTGATTTTCAGAGCTTGTAGAGGAATTTTGAAGGCCGATATGCTTCAGTGAAGTTCCAGGGGCCACTAGTGCCATCTTTTGCCAGCAACAGTTCGAGGCCTAGCCAGAGCAGTTAGAGACCTTATGCAGCAAACCAATAGTCATTTATGACTATAATGAGAATTATAAATCCATTGATGGAGTTTTCAGAATCTTTTGAGAACTTCTAGAGGCTAAGAAACCATCAGAGAAGTTTTCTTTGACCCTAGGGCCAGGGGGTGCCGACAGGTGTTGGAGGCGAAAATAGAGCAGTCGGAGGCCAATTTCAGTGAACCAATAGTCTATTATGACTACTTTTGATATTATTAATCCATTGAAGGGATTTTTAGAGTCATTTTAAGACTTCTGAAGGTCAAGAACCTACATGGAAGTTTTGAGCAGCCCAGGGTCAACTATGGAAAAAGGCCTAGATTAGGGATGCAATGTTCATTTTAAGCAAATGATCTGTCCATTTTGGAGTTCTGATATGTGTTGGAGATATTAGGTGAGGTTTCAGGGGCAGAAAAATAATTCTGAAGGAGTTAGTGCCATAGATAAGCTTAGTGTATCTCAAGAGCACCGACTGAAGGAATCAAGTCTAAGAGAGCCTAGATCTGTTTGCAGAGTGATGACAGCTATGAAAATGATATATATGGTATTATAAGCCCATTGGTTCAGTTCAATAACCATTGGAGTTAAGTGTGGAACTTGTAAAAGAAATTTTTCATAATCCCAAAGAGCCAAGTCAAGATGACAAGAGCTCAAGGAGACATAGCCCACGACATTCGGGTGAACTCCTATATTAATTTTGTTGTTATGTGTGGATGTTTGTTTGCTGCATTATATTTTTGTTACATATGTTTAATTTCAGCAAAAACAATTGGACTTAAGACACTTCAACAATTAAAAAACATACACATGTTTCAAGTATAAGATTCTGCAAAATGTCAAGTACAAGATAGATATTTTATTTGTTTAACTGAGTGGGAGGTTCTTGAAAATCATAACAAGCTATCCAACCCATTTTCAGATCAGGTTGATATCATAGCACTTGGTTGCTTGATTGATAGAGAAATAGCCTACTTGTTTGGCTTGAAAGGTGTTTAAACAATGCAAAGAATTTGACTGTTTTCAAACTGACTGTTGCTTGAGTTTGCTAGAGGTGAAGGGAAAGCTACTGGTAGCTAAGTCCAAGAGAGTACAAGAAGGAAGATGTTGGAATATTGTCATTGATGGCAAAGGCTTTGAAGGAGAATCTGATCAGAAGAACAGAGGAAGTATCAGTCAAGGAGTAGAGATAAGCAGAGACAGAGTAGGAAGAAGGGAAGTCGAGGCGTAAAAGAGGAGATATGTTGGAAAATTGCCTGTTCGGATTCTTAGGGTATGATATGGAACAATAAAACATGGTATGGCAACTGTACATTGGTGCTTGTGGAACCAGAATGGAGCATGAAGAGGCGGAACCACGAATCAAGAACGAATTTAAGGTCGCAAAGGGAATCTGGTGTGAATTTCTTGTGTTATATATTATGGATATGATCTCTGTTACGAAGATTGCATCGAACTGGTGTCAAGCCTCAATAAAAAAAATGATGGCTTAATCTATTGATGAGGAGTGCAAGCGATGTCACAGTAAATAAGGAATGAAGCCCCTGCAGTGTTAATCGATCCATTCACCGCATTAAATAACGGAAGTCTTCATGAATAATTGTGATACAAATTAGTCAATTTACAATAATCGAGCAGGAGGAGTGGAACCTTGATCGAAGAAGGCAGAACCTTGCGAGAGGAACAGTAACGGCGGTTTCTAGTTTTTATCGCACCGCTCTCGACAGGTAAGCGGTATTCAAGAGGTTGGGAGAAATTCCATAGAGTGCTCGACACGTGTCCCTGTACGACTTCACAAAACCACTTTTCATCGCATGTTATAGTTCGACCCAGGACGCCTAGCAATATTGTTGAGTGTCGTTGATCTGGGAAGGGGTCATTGGACGGTCATCATTTGTTGAAGGTGCGCGAAGATTAACACAGGTACGGCGGGCCATCGCACATTAACGTTTGGCATCGAAGGTCGAGCGATATGAATATATGTCGTTGATCTAGAAGCTTGCTAATCTAACGGTGATCGGATGCTGGACTTGCGCGAAATTTACTTATGGTACCGTGCGCGTATTGGATTGGCTATTGACTATATATGTGGGCCCGAGGTCAAAGGTTTATCGTAAGATTAATTTACTTGGAAGCATTGGATATTTCTATAAAGTCTGAAGGGTTAAACTTTAGATATAAGGCTTGGGAATTCAAAAGTTGTAAATATATTTATTTGTCAAGTTATTTAAAATTGATAAATAAATTAAAAAGAGATCAAAAGCCCCGTGGGATAAACTGAAAGAAATACTGACAGAGGAATACCATTAGCGGTTCGTGGTTTTGACTCATGGTTTTAATAAAGGCAAAACTATATAAGGAGAAGAAAAAAATAGAGAACGAGGTGTGCATCGTAAGGGTTGTGAATGAAAAATTTCTCCAAGGAATATCTGTATGGGTGAGCTCTGCTCTTAACTGATAAATATGAAACTACGATGCACCCATGGATATAATGATCTGACGATGATGAATCTCTAGTTTTGAACGACGGACGAAATCATGAAGAACTGGTGTGAGTGTACTGAATGAATAAATCTGGTGGCCTGCAAGGTATGTCATGTGGAAACTGGTGGATCCAGTATAAAAATTGATGAAACTTGGTCTGCAGTGGTGCTGAGGGTCGGAGCCTTCAGTGAGGGGGTTGTAGCTCCCTTCCAGTGGTAGCTGGTAAACAATAGCAGGGGGTAGTAGCTCCCTTCCAAGAGAGGCTGGTAAACGAGAGCAGGGGGTAGTAGCTCCCTTCCAAGAGAGGCTAGTAAATGAGAGAAGGTTGTAGCCTTCTGCAGGTGGGTGCCTGCGTACTGGTATAAGTCTGCACCAGCATATATTGTAAGAATTTTTCTCTATAATAAATACTGACGACTGAGATTACAACAGCAGTGGTTTTCTCCCGAATTAGATTTCCACCTTAAATCCTGGTGTTCATATGTGTTGTTTATGTTTGATGGTTTGTTCTGTTATTTATGTTCATTCTTAATGCTTATCTGATGCAATGCTCTAAGTAAATACATAATAAGATATCTGGACATACATGTTGGATGCAGTACTGTAACATATGGTTTTAATAGAAAGAAAAGAAAAATTGTTCAGCCCCAAAAATACTGATTCACCCCCCCTCTCAGTATTTTTCCCAACAATTGGTATTAGAGCAGGTCCTTCTGAAAAAGCTTAGCCGCTAGAAGGAAGATCAAGCAAGATGAGCAATCAAGATGGAACAGCATCTATCAGGCCTCCGCTCTTTAACGGAAACAATTTAATCTTCTTGAAAACAAGGATGACATCCTATCTTCAGTCTCTGGGAGCATAGGTATGGGAAATTGTTGAAGGAGGATATCAATATCTAGCTGCAGTACCAACAGATCCTACGGAAAGAAAGAATTATGAAACAAATGCAAAGGCGGTCAATGCTCTATTGGGAAGTCTAACTGAATCAGAATTTGTCAAATTCATGCAGCTGAATACAGCAAAGACAATATGGGACAAAATTATTCTAAGTTATGAAGGTGATGCAAAGGTAAAAAGTGCTAAACTCCAAACTCTCATAATTC
Organism: Pinus albicaulis; assembly: GCA_034641835.2. Taxonomy (NCBI): domain Eukaryota; kingdom Viridiplantae; phylum Streptophyta; class Pinopsida; order Pinales; family Pinaceae; genus Pinus; species Pinus albicaulis. Next base: position 146,533 of record JAXQQM020078968.1, read on the forward strand.
AATATGAGAATCTAAAAATGGATAATGAGGAGAGCATTGCCAATTTCTTTTTACATCTTGATGATATTGTAATTCGTATGAGAAATCTGGGAGAAAAAATAACCGAATCTACTTTGGTTGAGAAAGTCCTAAGATCACTAACGAAAAAATTTGAGTCAAAAGTCTCTGCTCTTGAAGAAAAACAGGATCTTCAAAATCTTACTGTGGTGCAACTTCATGGCATACTAACTGCATATGAAATGAGAAGAGGAGGACCATCTAAAGTCAAAGAAGCAGTCTTTAGAACTTCTACAAAAGGGAAGGAAGTACAAAAAACAGAAGTATCAGGATATATCTCAAAAGAAGATGAGATAAAATTTGTAAAGAAACTTCAACTTGGCACAGGACGGTTCAGAGGTAAGCTTCCTTTCAAATGTTTTGATTGTGGAAGAGTTGGTCATTATGTTGCTAAGTGTCCTTATAAAGAAACACATAAAAAAGGGAAGGAAGTAGCAAAAAGGAATAAGAATCGTTTTAGCACTAGAAAGAGTTACTATACTCATAAAGACAGTGATGGGTTATCTGATAGTGAGGAAGAATGTGAACAAGATCTTAGACTTCTCATGGCATTTGAAAAAGAATCTAGAGAAGAAAAGGATAATTTTGTGGATGCTCTAGAAGACAGTGATTTTCTTGATGAAAACAATAAACTCAAAATCTGCTTAGAAGAGAGTAAAATAACCATAGAAACTCTGAAAAATCAGCTTGAAGAAAAAGAGAAACACAATGAGAAATTAGAATGTGAAGTAGTAAGTCTAAGAAAATAACTTGAGAAAGTAAAGACTCTGAATCTTAGATTTGCTAAAGGATCCGAAACCTTAGATGAGATTATCAAGGTACAACGTTCTCCTCTTATAAAGACATGTCTTGGATATATCGGAGAATCTTCTCAGGCTTCAGCACCAAATTATCTAAAAGCAGTTAGAGCTGGTTTACAACATGCTGCCACTCAGCAAGGGAATAAAGAATCTTTACAGGTAAAGCATGATCATCTCAATTCAAAGAACACTAACAGGAATGTCTTTCAAAGAGACACCAATCAACAGGTAAATTCATGTAGAAGATTTTATGATCGCAGAAATTTCTTCTTCAATGGACAATGTTTCTCATGTCACAATTTTGGTCATAAAGTTGTTCAATGTGTTGCATATAAAACCATCATGACAAGAGAAGCAAGAAATAAAAGGATTGATATTGAAACAAAGAAGAATACTTATAACAAATTTTCTCCTCTTCAAAATGAAGTTGAATGTGCTTATTGCAATAACTTTGGCCATGAAGAATTTGAATGCAGGAGCAAAGTTCAGCCAAAAGAACATGTTCCTTCAAGATCCAAAGTATGGAAAAAGAAGGAGTTACAGGTTGAAAATTGTGGCATAGCGTTATTTGCAGAAGATGAAGAGAACCAATGGTACATTGATAGTGGATGCTCAAGACACATGACAGGTGATAAAGACAAACTTCTTGCATATAGTGCTCTAGAAAAGGAGAAGAATGTTACATTTCGAAATGATACTCCTGCGGTAATTAAAGGTAAAGGGTCTGTCTTCCTAAAGGATGAGGTGAAAGCTAATGAAGTCATGTATGTGGATGGATTAAAGCATAACTTCTTAAGTGTAAGTCAAATGTGTGATCAAGGAACTGAAGTTGTCTTTAGTTCAAAAGAATGTGTGGTACGTGATCTTGATACAGGTAAAGCAATTATAAAAGGAAAAAGAACTCCAAACAACCTGTATATATTGAAGAACTGCAAAGAACAATGTTATTTGAGTAAATCTTCAGAAAATTGGCTATGGCATAGAAGGTTGGGGCATCTGAGCTTCTCTCAAATCAACAAATCAAGAAGACTTAAAGTTGTTCGTGATCTTCCCAATATTACTCTACCTGAAAATATCATATGCAAATCTTGCCAATTCGGCAAGCAAACCAGAGTACAATTTAATGCCAAGGAAGGATCATCAAGCAAGCCTCTTGAACTCATTCATACCGACATATGTGGACCTATGAGGAAAAATTCACCACGTGGTGAAGAATACTATATCTTGTTCATTGATGATTTCTCTAGAATGTGTTGGATTGGGCTGCTTAAACACAAAGATGAAGCATTTGAGAAGTTTCAGATCTTCAAAGCACTAGTTGAGAATGAATTAGATCTAAAAATCAAGTGTCTCAGATCTGATCGAGGAGGAGAATATACATCAGATGAATTCCTTGAATTTTGTGAACAACATGGCATAAAAGATAGTTTTCTGTAGCTGGCACTCCACAACAAAATGGTGTTGCAGAAAGAATGAATAGAACAGTTCAACAAATGGCTAGAGCTATGCTTGATGATTCCGGAACACCTGACACATTTTGGGGAGAAGCAGCACATACAGCAATAAACATTCTCAACAAGGCACATGTTCGTGTAAATAGTGATAAAACTCCATATGAACTCTGGTATAGTAATCCTCCCACTATAAAGCATTTTATAATTTTTGGAAGCAAATTCTTTATCAAGAATAATGGTGAAAAACTTCGCAAGTTTGAATGCAGAGCAGAAGAAGGAATATTTCTTGGTTACTCCTCTAGCAGTAGGGCATATAAATGTTACAATAAAAGACTTCGAAAGATTGTTGAATGTATTGATGTTGTTATTGATGAGTCTCCTGCAGCTCCAAAAGAAGAAAAGCAAACAACAGATGAAGATGATGATGACACATACCCTTCTACATCAAATAGTAATGATACAAACAGTGAACCCAGTGAAGAGCCCGAAGATGATTTATTCTAAAAGGCTCTCCCAGATATGTTCAAAAGAATCATCCGTAATCTCAAATTTTGGGAGAAAGGGATCGTGTGTACAAACAAGAAGGCATAAGGACTCTCAGGATCTTCTTGGGCCGCATTGGCCCACTAGAATACTCTCACAAGTAGCAGGAAGTTAGAAGATGAATGTTGGAATCAAGCCATGAATGAAGAGATTGATCAAATTGAAAATAATCACACTTGGGAATTAGTACCAAGACCTCATGACAAAAATGTCATTGGAACTAAATGGATATTCAAAAACAAGTTAAATGAGAATGGGGATGTTATAACAAATAAAGCTAGACTTGTTTGCAAGGGGTATGCTCAACAAGAAGGTATAGACTTTGAAGAAACCTTTGCTCCTGTAGCCAGATTTGAAGCCATAAGAATGTTTCTTGCTTTTTCAAGCTTCTGACAAATCAAAGTTTATCAAATGGATGTTAAATCTGCTTTTCTCAATGGTGATCTAGAAGAAGAAGTTTACATAGAACAACCAGAAGGATTCATTTTTGGAAATGATGAAAAACTTGTTTGTAGACTTAAAAAGGCTCTATATGGTCTCAAACAAGCTCCAAGGGCATGGTACTATCGTCTTGACAAATATCTTCATCAACAAGGATTCTCAAAAGGGTCTGCTGATAGCAACTTATACGCAAAAACTGAAAATGACAAACTATTGATTGTGGTTGTATATGTTGATGATATCATTTTTGGAAGTAATGAAGAGTCTGTGAGTCAGAAATTTGATTATGATATGCAACAAGAATTTGAAATGTCTTTACTTGGGGAACTAACATTCTTTCTTGGATTGCAAGTGCAACAAGCAACAGATGGCAATTTCTTATCACAAGAAAAATACCTTAAGAAAATCCTGAAGAAGTATGGCATGGAAGATTGCAAACCTGTAAGTACACCAATGATAACCGGATGTAATCTCAGTTCTAGTGATGATTCCCCCACGGTGAATCAACCAAAATACAGATCTATGATAGGAAGTCTACTTTATCTCACTGGGAAAAGACCAGACATTATGCATGCATTTGGGATTGTTGGACGATTTCAAGCCAATCCAAAAGAGTCTCACCTTCAGGCTGTGAAAATAATATTCAAATATCTACAAGGAACTCAAGATTTTGGACTATGGTATCCAAAGAATGTTGATCTTACTCTCATGCATACACTGATGCAGATTGGGCTGGAAGTGTTGATGATCGGAAAAGCACTAGTGGTGGTGCATTCTATATGGGGCCCCGGTTCGTATCTTGGTTCAGCAAGAAGCAAAGCTCTATTTCCTTATCCACAGCAGAAGTAGAATATGTGTCTGCAGCATCATGTTGCACTCAACTTCTCTGGATGATGCAAACCCTACAAGACTTTCAAATCAAATGTTCACCTCCTATCTCCATTATGTGTGATAATACAAGTGCCATCAGTATCTCAAAGAATCCTGTTATGCATTCCAAGACCAAGCACATTCCCATCAAATCTCACTTCTTACGTGAACAAGTGCTTGAACAAAAGGTGAAATTGGAGTATGTGTCCTCCAATGAACAAGTTGCTGATATATTTACCAAACCTCTACCCAAGGAAGCGTTCGAATATCTCAGACAAAAACTGGGAGTAGTCTCTGCCATGCAGAGGACCCGGTCTACTTAAATACATAAGATTAAATTGGGTATGAGGTGCTGTTGGGCATTTATGAATGCACAGGCTAAGGGGGAGCATTGGTCATGTGAAAAGAATGCTTTGATGGCATACTAATTATTTGTTGTAGTCTGATCTCATTGTATAAGTCATTTCTGTTATCTCATCAAATACTATGTTTGAAGATGCAGCATGATCTGAGGGGGAGCATGGTATTGTCGGTACAAAGGATCTCGATCAACCCTTTGCCATTGATGTCAAAGGGGGAGGAAAATCAAAGCAGGGCTTCTATAAGATAAATAGAGGAAGAGTATTGCGGAGGAATAATATTGCCATCAATGCCAAAGGGGGAGATTGTTGGAATATTGTCATTGATGGAAAAGGCTTTGAAGGAGCATCTGATGACAAGAACAGAGGAAGTATCGATCAAGGAGCAGAGACAAGCAGAGACAGAGTAGGAAGAAGGGAATTCGAGGCATAAAAGAGGAGATATGTTGGAAAATTTCCTGTTCGGATTCTTAGGGTATGATCTGGAACAATTAAACATGGTATGGAAACTGTACATTGGTGCTTGTGGAACCAGAATGGAGCATGAAGAGGCGGAACCACGAATCAAGAACGAATTTAAGGTCGCAAAGGGAATCTGGTGTGAAATTCTTGTGTTATATATTATGGATATGATCCCTGTTACGAAGATTGCATCAAACTGGTGCCAAGCCTCAATAAACGAAATTATGGGTTAATCTGTTGATGAAGAGCGCAAGCGATGTCACAGTAAATAAGGAATGAATCCCCTGCAGTGTTAATCGATCCGTTCACCACATTAACTAACGGAAGTCTTCATGAAGAATTGTGATACAAATTAGTCAATTTACAATAATCGAGCAGGGGGAGTGGAACCTTGAGCGAAGAAGGTGGAACGACGGTTTCTGGTTTTTATCGCACCTCTCTCGACGGGCAAGCGGTATTCAAGAGGTTGGGAGAGATTCCATAGAGTGATCGACACGCGTCCCTGTATTACTTCACAAAACCACTTTTCATCGCGCGTTATAGTTCGACCCAGGACGCCCGATATTGTTGAGCGCAATTGATCTGGGAAGGGGTCATCGGACGGTCATCATTTGTTGAAGGTGCGCGAAGATTAATACAGGTACGGCGGGCCATCGCACGTTAACGTTCGGCATCGGAGGTCGAGCGATATGAATATACGTCGTTGATCTAGAAGCTTGCTAATCTAACGGTGATCGGACGCTGGACTTGCGCGAAATTTACATATGGTACCGTGTGCGTATTGGATTGGCTATTGACTATATATGTGGGCCCGGGGTCAAATGTTTATCGTAAGATTAATTTACTTGGAAGCATTGGATATTTCTATAAATTCCGAAGGGTTAAACTTTAGATATAAGGCTTGGGAATTCAAAAGTTGTAAATATATTTATTTTTCAATTTCTTTAAAATTGATAAATAAATTAAAAAAAGATCAAAAGCCCCGTGGGATAAACTAAAAGAAATACTGACACAGGAATACCATTAGCGGTTCGTGGTTTTGACTCATGGTTTTAATAAAGGCAAAACTATATAAGGAGAAGAAAAAAAATAGAGAACGAGGTGCGCATCATAAGGGTTGTGAACGAAAAATTTCTCCAAGGAATATCTGTATGGGCGAGCTCTGTTCTTAACTGATAAATCTGAAACTACGATGCACCCATGGATAGTGGTGTTCATATGTGTTGTTTATGTTTGATGGTTTGTTCTGTTATTTCTGTTCATGCTTAATGCTTATCTAATGCAACGCTCTAAGTAAAGACATAATAAGAGATATGGACATACATTTTGGATGCAATACTGTAACATATGGTTTTTAAGAGAAACAAAAGAAAAAATTGATCAAATTCTCTAAACACTAATTCACCCCCCGCATTTTTTTCCAATGCATCATCATTAGTGAGGCTCGGTGTTGGTTCCAATGAAGATATGGTAGATGAACCAGGAGTTGAAGGAAGTGAACCACCGAGACCAACCATGGAACATGGTGACTCGTGAGGGAAGTAGTTCTCGTGCAGTTTGGAAAACGCGTTCTTC
>JAXQQM020091471.1:0-40140 GCA_034641835.2 Pinus albicaulis
TCCACATGTTTAGTGTGATATTCCCGTCATTTATTATAAATATGTGTATTATAAAAGAAAACCAACACAAATTTTATAATATGGGATCAAACAAAATTGTTCTTAAGTCGAGCCCGCCGGACTTCAAACGGCGATAAACCATAATTCAAACCAAATTCACGTTCCAAAATAGCCTGCTGACGTCGGCCAATTTTGTGACGCGAAAACCAAATGAATTCCGCCCTAATCTTTTTCGGGTCCGAAGTTGGGCTGGCGTACGGAGGGAGAGTTGTGACATGAATTTCTTATCAAATTCGCCCTAATATTTTTCGGGTCTGGATTTCCACTGCGCAAGCGGCCCAAACAAAGATCCGCTCCAATCAATTTATGCCACGTGTCTTCAATCAGAACTTGCCCTGCTCCCGGCTGCGGGTGAATTCGATGGCGTTTAAGGCGATGGGACATGGATGTGGCAATTTCATATCAATTGAATTAAGTTTTAATGCGTTTCAGATAATAATATTTAAGTTCAGAGTTTTTTCACATCAAATCGCATTAAGTTTAACAACATTGAGACGGACCTCCACTCCTGTTAGCGATTCCGCATGCTCTAATATGATCCGGCCTTCAGCTCTCATTAATGATCAGAGATTAATTATGACGGGCGTACTTCGATTGCATTGCGATTGGGTTGATAAAATGGCATTTCGCTATGGTTTTTCAAACGAGCTGGTTGCTGGGTTACATTGCCTGCTCACTGTGACGAGAAGGAGAAGTGGCAAGCTGAACTGCTGCTTAGACCTTGCTACATATCTGCATTTCTCTCGGTCTGGTCTATGTCTTTCTTCCTTTGTTTCTTGGAATTCTGCTTCTCTGTCTCCTCTTGTGCCCACTGTTGAGACTGCACCCATGCCTCGCCTGCGTCAAAGGATGCGTTGCCGCAGGGGGAGCACTAGAGGTCAACCCCTGCATGCTCCCTCTAGCCCCTCAACCGAGTCGTCTTCCCAATCCAGTGATTATTATGCAAGTCGGTATCCAAACACTAGGAGTGGGCGGGGTCAGGACATTGTAGGATCTAGCCACCGTATGGATTCCCCTGCTCCTCGTTTCCCCACCGCTAGTTCACCTTCTCCCACGACGTGCACTGCACAATTTTCCTTTAATTTCTCTCTGAACTGCCCACAAATCACAACTTCAGTCACTGTGGTTTTCCGCGAGGAGGCCCAAATGGAGGAACAATGCACCCGTCCGGCGGGTCTGAGCTCAGAAAAAAGTCGGCCAGCATTCGGGCCTTCAGGAGGGGAGCCGTGGCATGAATGTGGAGATGGCACCTAGCAGTCTTACAAGTTCAGAAGAGATGAATAGGATCAAATGGAGGAACCACCAGTCGTTTTGGACTGGTGGACTTTCTTGTGTAGTTCCACTGTGATGAAACATATTTGGGTATATTGCTATCTGGACTTTTATATTATTTTTGGGAATTACTAAGCAGTCTCGTTGATCGCCTACTCTCCCATAGAGGGCAGTCTTCTTAATTTTTTGATTTTTTGATGACAAATTTGCCATTCATGACAATGTTTTTGAGCTTGGTGTTTGTTCATGACTAATAGATTAACTTTATAGAAAAAAAATAACTTACTGTTTCTTCAAACACTGTTTTGAACTAGAGCTGTAATTTACTATTAGTTCTAGTATTCCTCTGCTGTTCTGTATATCTACAGGAACATTTTTGCTATGAACGGGGTGGATGTTGTAGTGGGCTACTAATGGAAACAAGTGAGCCTAAACCTTACATCTTGGATGCAACAGATGGTTACCAATTTTGGAATCAAGCGAGCCTAGGTTTCTGCAGATGGTTTTTATTTCTGGGAACAAGTGAGCCAGAACATACAATCGACCTTGGGTTTATACATATTTTTGCTCTATCATGGATGCTTTTTGTGTGGAGACGCCTTATATCAACGGTGTGTCTCACACATTTGTGATGCTTTAATTTGTTGGAACAATGGACGTCGTATTTTCCTCGTTGCTTTGCCTTCCTATCTTTCTTTTTTTCTGCTAGTTTACCTCAGGCACCGTGGATGCCTCTGGAGATTGTTAAATAATCTCTGTGGACGTTACCGGTTTTTTATATCTACTTCTTTTATGTAGGCACCGGAGTATTTTATCATTGTACGAATGGGACTTCCACTTTTGGATGGATCTGTTGGGTTCTGATCTTAGGATGTGAAAATGTAATGACTTCATGGGCTAATTTTACTTCATATAATATATTCAAAACAACGTTTTTCTCATGTGAAAAAAAAATGATTAATGTTTATCACTGTACCTTCAAAACTAGTGATGCTAGTCTATGTTCTTTAGTTTATTGATATGGTCGATGGTCTTTTTATATTTGGACATATCACACTCCTCACATGATTAGTTTTTTCTCTGTTCAAGGATTTTGGGTACTTTAATTTGTATTTGGAACAATGGACGTCGGTACTCTATCTATTGTTTTACTATTCTACATACTGCTATTTCACTTTCTTATAGATGCCTCGGGCATATTTGGATGATTTCTCAGATTTGTCGATTATCTCCATGTGGACCGTTACTGGGTTTTATATCATAAATGCTGTATCCATGACATGAGGTCTTTCTATCATTGTCTAGGGTGGGACTTCCACTTTTCTGGATGGATATTTGGGTTCCAATCTTCAGATGTGAAAATGTAATGACTTCATGGACTGTTTTACTTCATATAATATATTCAAAACAATGTTTTTTCTCTTGTAAAAAAAAAATGATTGTTTATAGTCGAAGTGCTGCGGGATGGTTTATTATATTAATATTTCACAGTCATTGGAACACCCACAATTCATAAAAAATATTGGAGATTTACTGTCCTATTTTAAAGTTTCATTTTTTATTTTTATTTATAAATTGAACCTGCCGTCGGTATACCGACGCTTTGTAAGCGTCGGAATTACGACATCTTAAAAATGTTGGAAGAGAAACAGTTTACAAAATTCGGACGAGCGATGTTCAAAACGTCCGACCACATTTTGTCGTAATTGCAATCGTTTACAAACATTGGAAGAGCGACGTTCAAAATTTTGGACCACATTTCGTCGGAGTTGCGACCGTTTACACACATCGAAAGAGCAACGTCCAAAACGTCGGACCACATTACGTCGGAATTGCGATAGTTTACAAACGTCGGAAGAGCGACGTTCAAAACGTCGGACCACATTTCGTCGGAATTACGACAGTTTACAAACATCGGACCACATTTCGTCAGAAGTGTGATAGTTTACAAATGTCGGAAGCGCGACAGTTTGGGAAATGTCGAAAGTGCGACGCTTGTTTGGAAGTGACGGAAATAGTGTCGGTAGTGCGACACTTTTTAAATGCGTCAGAATTGTGACGGTATGGCAAACCACATTTTGCCCGTCCTCGAACTGTCGTTCTTGCGACGACTATGTGTCGGAATAGCGATGAATTGGCCGTCGGAAATTGGGCCAAATTTTTTAGTGGATGGATGATTCTCATGAGGATGTTATAGAGATGGAAGAGATGAAGGCTGAACTTGTGGCACAAGTTGAACCAAGACAAGACACATTGCAAGCATTGGTGGATAAACCACATGGGGATGTTGCAAATGTGACCATGATCAAGGAGGAAATTGGAGAATAGGTGGTACCAGGATCGAACACATCAAATACATTAATGAGGATGGAGGACACTCACTTGAGGCATCTTCATGGAGATATGACTTGTGTTTCATTGGAGCATAAGGGAGATGGACTGTATGGAGGAACAAACAAAGACATGGCTTCTTTGTCCACACCATGGAAGATCTATCCTTGGATGACTACTATGATGAGACCTTGTACATTAGAGGAACAAGGAAAATGGGATGTTGTAGACCTTGATGGGGCAATTTGTGACCACACTCAAGATGGTTCAAATGCTCTGGACAAGGGTGGAACTTGATGATCTTTGTGATGGAAAGGGTCATGCTTAGCTGCATTGAATGGCAAGTGCCCGGCGTGACCTATAGACTACCTTGGTGGTAGGGCACATTGGTGGAGTAGAATTCTTCATGGCTTCAAGCAAGTTGGACCTCTTTGCAGACCTTTAGTGGGGGAGTAGTCTTGAAGCAAGTACTCATATATGATGGATGAAGGTAGGAGTGACCGAGAGCACTTCACCTTTACATATGTATGCACATGATGATGATGAGAGCTGAGTTGAGTTCACTTAGATGAACCCATGGGAAACCAAAGTCATGGCCATGGACTACATATCTTTTATAGATGGATTGATGGGATGTTGCTCACCATGAGCAACTAGGAAATTGGTTGGATGAGTAGCCTATGAGACATTCATATGATTTGCAAGGTGAGAACATGTGATGGCACTCATGGCTAATGCAAGTAGACTTGCCAATGCTTTGGATATAAGGAGGCATGGGAGTTCATGATGAGTTACATTCATTGGAGACTTCATATTACGGTGATCTTGTAGTATCTGATTCATTGAGGAGCTGAGGTCAGGATTGGTCTTGATTTTGATGCATTATGGGATGCATACCTTTGAGCACATTTATGGGGTGTTTTTAGGAGGAATCACTTGATGGGGATGATCGAGCCAACACACTTTGGAGTTTGATGGAGATGCATAATGGAGATGCCTTGGTGGTATACACTTGGGCATGGGTTGAGTCTACTTGAAGTAGCCACACTTTTTATTTGATTTGATGAGAGGGAGACATCTTACCTTTGATGATGCTTCGAGGATGAGACTACTTTGCATACAAGTAGCACATGGATTAGCAACATGGACATCATGTTGTAGATGAGATGAAGATCACTTCATGGAATCAAACATGGCATTTGGATGAGATTGAGTCTTGATTGAGTTGATGGATGTGGCAGAATGAAATTGGAAGAACTAACGCATGGTATGAGGATGGACATTCTCATGATGAGGACGTTATGGTTGGATTAGCTACCCAACTAGTTCAAGTTGTGGGATCGCGAAGTGTGCAGAGTTATTTTGGATACATAACAAATTTTGTTGTGTTGAGTTCGTTGGAGTACTTGATGCAGAGATTCACATGACATTGATGATATGTGATGGGTCAACACGATACATGTTGCACCAGCATGTGGCCTTGATGAGGAGATTGACTTCCCATGATGGTATAACATGTGGTGATTGTGACAGATGTGTTGATGATCACAGACTGAGGAGATATTTCATGGATATGTTAGACATGAGCCTTGATGGTTTATGTGACGATGTTACGACGATATTGTGCGATGATACTATGTGACGAAGGTTGCAACGATATGATACGACGATGATGGTAGCACTATCGGGGATGATAGTCATACTTTAAGTGGGGGAGTATGTAAGGCCCATAATTCATGAGGCACATTTAACACAACGGGCGCGTCCACTGGGGCATTTGATGAAGTTCGGGCATCGTGTGACGTTATGGGCGGATCATCGCACCGTAACCACACAGGCACGTACATGTAGCGATGGGCATGTGGGCATGCATTAAGTGGGTGCGTCACACATAGCTGACGTATTGGGCGTTGGGCGACCGACGTGTTGGAGCATGACCGATGTTACACAAGTGTGGACAAGTTGAGCGAGGGGCGTCGGATGGGTCGGCTCAGGTTTGCCGAGTGACCCACGACCAAAACATAACGCGTATTAATACAGCGTGCAGATGAAATTGTAAAGGCATCCAACAATGAAAATCTAAGTGCGAAGACACTTGCATGAAGCATTGGACCACCATGAGCTAGCCAACAGCTTGTTGGTGAAGAAACACGATGACGGTGAATGCAGGGTGAGCGCGGCTCGAGTCAGGTTGCTGACGTGCAGGGTGTGTGGATTTCCTCTGCAGGGTGTCCTCATCGTAGGTCGGGTCGAGTCAGGTAGCGAGCGGGTCAATTCAGGCAGCAGACATGTAGGGCATGTGAAACTTCTCCGCAGGGTGCCCTCAGTGCAGGTCGGGTCAGGTAGGGCATCCGCATGAGCTGAAATTCAGTTCAGAGGTCGTTATGAAGGCATCGTAAGTTAGAATTGAGTGCCGAAATTTGTACCAGGTGCATATTGACAGGCCACATCTAATCACACAGTTGTGAAGCATATTGGACACACGGAGAGCTCGGGGGAAGGTCTGAACTCATTTGTAATGCCGACCCGAGTGACTCGGTAGCACTTGGGAAGAATTATGCAAACAATCCCTAAGGTGAAATCTGATGCTGTAAATGATTTTTGTGGGATAGTTTGATGTTTCACAAGCATTGAAGCTTGGTAAAAAGGCTAACTTGCCTTGCTACGGAGAAAAAGTGGTTTTTTTCTGGATTGGAACTTATATTGTATTTCATATTTATGAAACATATTCTCGGTCAGACTCATTATTAACAGGGAGTTGCCCCTCCCTTGTATGGGTGCACTTGTGGATTGATAATGGTCTTTATGTTTATTTCCGCATATTGAAAGAACATTTGATTAATATTTAACAGGTGTTGCTAAAGGCATAGTCTATATACTTGAGTATTTGAAAAATGAAAAAGTACAGTAGTGCTGCACCGCTCTATAGCATGGTTGGAACACACCAAAGGTATAGGGGCGTGACGCATGGCCACCCAGCTCGATGATCAAGTGGCCCTGGGCTGTCAACCTAAATTTTTATTTTTTTTTAAAATTAATTTTATTAATGTTTTTATTTTTTAATTTTATTTTTAGTTATGATTTTTCTTTTTCTTTTTGTTGATTTTAATTATTTTTTTCACAATTTTTAATTTAATTTTAACCTATAATTTATTTATTTATTTTTTTTAAATTATTATTATTATTATTTTAATTATAATTTGATTATGTTTTTAATTTAAATTTAAGGTTTTTTTTATAGTTTTTTTTTTAATTATCTAAAGTTGTTCTATTTTTTGTTTGTTTTTTTTTAATCTTCTATTTTTTATTTATTTTTATTTTTAATTATGTGTATGAAATAAGATTTTGTATTTTTATGTACTTTTTTTATAGTTTATTTTTATTTTTATTTTTTTTCTTTCCTTTTTCTTTTATTTTTTAATTTTTTTTAAAGTAAATTTTGTTTTTTTAACATTTTTTTTTAATTATTTTTTTGTCTTTTTATATACAATTTTATATTTGTTTTTTACATATTATTGTTGTTATTATTATTATTATGTTGCAAAAAAAATTAAAATTTCATTATAAAAAAACATTGCAAAGAAAAACAAAAAAACATAGTTTGAAAAACCCTTAAAAAACTAATATCCTAGGACAAAAACACTAACAGAGTTAAGACAACTTTAAAATTTGTTAAATAATCAACATTTAAAAAAGAATTGTGTATACCTATGAGATAAGGACATTTAAAGTGTTAAAAATGTATTTAAAAAAACAAATGTTGATGTTTTTCAAAATATGCATGAAAATCATCAACATCTAAAAAAATATATTGACACTTAATACAATAGATAATTTAAAGTGTAAAAAATAAGCCCTCTAAAAAAAGGGGCCGATGCTACATCAACACTTTTAAAATCAACATGAAAATCACTAACATTTAAAAAAAAAATTTATACTTGATACATAAAAAAAATTTAAGCGTCAAAAATATGCTCCCAAAAAATAAAGTGTATTCTCGATGAGCACTTTTCGAAATCGGATTACTTTTTTGGTACCTCAAAAAAGCAGGTACTCATTTCAGTTCCCGTTTCAAAGTTTACATTGTTTCCACTAGACACTTGACCTTAACCCAAATATGGAAATCCCTTTTGCTCATATTTGGATCAAAATTCCACACCTCCCTATTATTTTTTGGATCTTGATTCCTTCAAAATTATTGGAGACAATTTGGAGTGTTACAAAACTTACTTTGAACCTAAAATAAAAAATTTCATGTCCTAAAATTTGTGTGGAAATGGACTCTAAATAGGGAGTGCCTAAGGTGATTTAATTTAATTTTTAGGACCAGAGTTATCTATAAGCCCTAATTATGAGCAAGTTCTTTTTAAATGTAACTTTTTCCGTGAGTATGAGCATTTTGTAAATTGCTACTTAAAATCCCAAGAAATTCAACCATCTTCAAACAAAAGTTCAAAGAAAATTTCAACCTGTCAAAGCAATATTGAGCAAGGAGCATTCAAACAAATAACAAGAAAACACAAGTGGAAATAGCCTTGGGGAGACTCAACTTGATAGTGAGTTTCATCTATGCTCGTCCAATCCCTCCGATAAGATATTTGGAATTCTATGATCTCAAGAGTGAGATGAGGAGGAAGAGGTTGAGAAAGATCATTCAAATAACAACTCAAAGCCTAGCTGAGGATGTATTTCAAAAGAACAAAATATTTTAAAAAATGTAGCTTCTAATGATAATCTTATTAAGCAGTGTGCAAATTATTAGGTGAAAATACCTATTCTAAAAGTAGATAATATGTCTCCAATTCTCAAGGATAACATAGTTAACACCTTAATGACAATTTTGATCTCAAAATGAGAGCTCTATCTAAAAAATATCTAGCTTAAAAACTCAAAATTGACTCCCAAATTGAGACTTGAAAATTTATTACTAATTATTATTTTTTTAATAAATTTTTTTGAAAAAACTAAATGAAAAAAATGAAAAAAATTACAAATAAATTTTTATCTTTGTAAAACACATTTAAAGTATAAAAAACCATAATCCTAGAAAATAAAACTTAATACTTCTACAAAGGTCTTTGTGAACCTTTTTGTAGTTTCCTTTTGTTTGAAACTAGATCATTATTGATGGGGGGGGTGGGTGGGGGTGGGGGTTGAATCAGTAGTGATGGCCTTTTGTCATATTTTTTATTTGTAACACACATCCACAATATTATATTATCAAAACATGAAAGCAACAATAACTTATAACATAATAAACATGAGAAACATCAACACAAGCATGCACATATAAGGACACAAGTATTTATTGTGGAAACACTTTCGAGAGAAAACCAACTTTCTATTGTTTTTCTACTCAATTCTTTTATTATTCTACTAAACAAGATTTTAAATGGATTAGCTTACACCCATAAGCTAGAAGACTTGGCTTCCTTCATAGTATGCTGACACCCATCAATTCAAAAATTTGTTTCCCTCACAGATATACATAAATCTATCCAATGGAAGCCCCCACGAACAATGATCCTTGCCCAATTCCCATTAGACTATCCAAATCCTATTGGATGGATAAATTAGTTCATAACTACTGAATACGCTGAATCATTTTCTACTTTGAAGCCTTCAAGCCTTCAGTTCCTCCATGAGAACCATGTTTCATATATTTTCAAATTGGGTTCTCAATTTGCTCAACATGAGCAACCCAACAAAACCATTGTTCTACACATAAAATATGAATAAAAAACTTTGAATTGGAGGGGGGAAATTCTTCTCTTCTTCTCACACCAATCTTTATTCTCTAACACATCATAAGCTATTAATGATTCTCCTCTCTAAAAACTGCCACCTGCAATGAAAAACCTCTAAATTTTCTCCTCAAATCGATCTTTGATCTGCATACAACACTCTAATATAAATCTACAAGACTATGTGACAAACTATTGCAACCTCTATTCAATCTTGTTTCCCACTCAATGAAATTCTCTCACATTCTTAACAAGGCCAACCAAATAGACTCACACCTTCCTCCTATTTGTAATTTTATGAGATGATTAACTCAACAAATACAACTTAGTGATGGAGTTATGTTCATACATTTTATTTGATTAAGATTCGACTCTTAAATTGATCAATCCACTAACTTTACTTAATAAAATATATTCTTTTCTTTAACCATATTCTAGAAGTTAGTTAAACATCCTTGACCTTTTCCAATAAAATATTGAACACAAACCATTGGAAAAAATCATAAACACTTGAGATGCATGAGGAATGCAAGGAAAAATCACCAAAATAGAGTAATGCTCCCTTTCTTCCACTGAATTGAATTATAACTCTATTTTCTAAGCCACAACCTGAGTTACTAACATTGGATTTCTTCAGAAGACCCGAGTTACCTTGTTTTCAACCTCGATCTTGCATTTGATCAAATCCAAACTTCTAGGACTTGTTTATATACTTATTGAAGCATATCCAAACATTGTAGAACTTTTGAAAACCCATGAAAACCCTTTGATAACCATGAAAAAAGCATCTGAACACGTGAAAGTATCAGGTCACCTCCATCTAGTAGGCCAACTCTTCTATAGATTTTCCAACATCTCCAACACCTCTACACAACTAAACATTATGTCAAGTCCTCTCAGGATATCCATTCTAGAGCTAACACAACCACCATCCAATTGATCCATATCCAAACACCTCTATTCAAAAACATGATCATAACAACATTCTCATGAGGGTCATGACATCCTCCGCTCACACACTATATGAAATATCTACAAATCACAACTCTATCCTCACATATCCATGATAGTAGATATGCCAAAACCAATGCAACACATCATCCATGTATAAGCCATCTGCAACCACACATACACATGCATAACTGACTGACATGCAACCCATGCTACTAGGTTGACATCAATGCTAACCAATCAACACATCTACAACACTGCAACACAAATCAATGCCAACAATCCCACCCTTTAACATTGATAGAAAATCCAACTCATCCAATTATTTGAACTATCCTCTGAATACTGATCTCCATCCTCACATTCTCCCCCTTTGACATCAATGGAAAAGGGATAAACATATCAAGGTTAAATTCTATATACTCCTGTCCATGCAATGGGCTCCATCAAAAAAAAAAAAGAGACTCCACTCAATATCATATGCAGGTGATATAACATAAAAATATGTGCAATAAAATCCTCCTAGACACAAGATATTCCCAATTAAAAACACACTAGGGCAAAATTATACATCTCCTATCAGAAACAACCATAAAATCTCTCACTCCTATGGTAGCGTGACAAAAAGTATCGGTAGAAAAATCCATGTCATAGAAGTAGCAAGAGATCAAATCGACAACCCATAACAACACCTTCATAATATGGCCAACTAGTAGCAGTGACTAGGATAAACTCTAAGGAAAAAACAACATATATCCAATCAACTCTTGAACAATAGGAACATATAGAGTCTCTCCATATCATATCTACATCTCCACACTGTACTATCCAGTAGCAAAGGACTCATAATCAACAACAACAATGACTATTTGGAAGCAACATATCTCTCTCCTATCTCAATGAGTAGCAATAACATCCTCTGAGGAAAGACATAGTGGCAACAAGTACATGATGATAGGGTCACAACAACATGATAAATCATACTCCAGCTAATGCAAACATATCCATCGCTGAATGTGTAAAGATATATTATTATCACTGTTATTACCTCATTGCCACATGCAAGAGGCTACTCCACATGTACCAATGACCATGACTCAATGATATGCAATAAAGTACAAGGTTTCATAGGCTTATTACATGGCTACAAGAATTATTATGCCTGAAAGTAAAATGGCAACATAACCCCATAGAGTTGAACCATGACTCACATAACTTTTCTCCCAAAACATGCATTACTCTAGAATGTACCACCATGATAAGTATGAGAGTATACATGAATAATTGATGAATTACATGGTTGTAGAAATAATACCAACAACCCATACATAGTTGCACCAAATCTCATGACTCACTATACAACACATGCCCTTCATGGCTCACAGGTTCTCTACATGAGACTCTCTCATACAAGAATGAGACTCTCTCATACATGGTTATTATAATAATCCTCTCATTAATGCATGTCTAACATAATTCCATAATGCAAGTACATAAAGCATATGATCAACAACATGTCCTCTTCACAACAAAAATATGATGTCAAATAGATGCCACATAAGATACATGTGTCATTGTCTGCAAATCACCAACCATAAATCAATATTTCAGAAATAGTAATCAACCACACATAACAATACATAGTGCCCCAAAAATAGAATATATCAACAACATCATGAATCAACAACATAGAACAATATATCAAACCTCTTTAGCTATACATGGCAACAACAATAGCCATAATACGAAGCACGAATCTCTACAATATAAACTATATTGGCAATAGCAACAAGTATATAATGATATGGTGGTAGCAAAAATACATATCACATCAACAACCATACTTAAAAATATAAACACCATGCACCATCATGGAAAATCATCAACAACACCATATGTAGCAGTAGTAACAATATGAAAAACATCCATCATAAACAACTTCTAGGTTTTCTCCATATAAGATGCAAATATCTAACACATGAAACGTGCAAACGGGTATAACAATACACTACCATCATACTAATATCCATGGCAGCATCATGTGCTTAATATCATCAAACCAAGATGCATTTTGTTTCAAACTAACACAAACCAACTGCACATCAACTCATGTAAGCAACATATAATCCATGCACAACCACAACACATACTCTTGCAATAGATGAAGCTTAGATAAGCACATAACATGGAATGCATAACTAACTCCTCCAAGGAACCATGATGGCATCAGAACAACTGAAATATTGGAAGCATATGAAGTGGTCCCCTTGAACATGTGCCATCTCCATTCATCACAACAAAAAATCTCCTGATCACAATGGCTTTTGCAGATATATCATTAGTAGCACAATTGAAATCATTGTAAAAAATATAAACGTTGTCAACATCACATCCTAACTACATGCATTAATAAACATCTCCACATTAGATAATCCTATTCACACACACTCATATGGCTACATCATCTATAATCTAACATTAAAAATTATGATGTGCCATAGCTCCTCCTGAGGCCATGAGGGCCTTATTTTATTCTTACAGGTCCTTACTGGTCCTTCTTCCTCCAAATTTTGAGTGGCTACTCCCTTGCATGCAAATGTCTAGTTGTCCTCATACTTGGCCTACTTTTCATATTCTTCATTCTTTAAATAGGTGGCCTCAAGTAAAATGGAGTCTTGCAATATTTGGCTATATGACCAATATTGTCACACACATAGCACCTGATGTGCCCAAAAAATGGAGGATAAGTCTCATATCTCCTGATCCTCATTCTATACCTCTTTGCATGCAACCTGCATTCAATAAAATTGTGGCCAAAATCATTTCATGAGTAGCAACAAACATAAAAATGAGAATTATACTTGATTTTGGTTGAATTTCGTAAAGGGGGTTGTCTTCCTTGATGGTTTGTTTGATAGGGCCTACTATACCATTCATTCTCCTGCTACATGGTTCTACAATTTTCTGCAATATGTTTGAGATTTTGGCAATTGTAGCATCTCACATCTGCCAAAGGTGAAAAGGATTTTCCTGGTGTTATCATAGGCATAACCTTTAACTTATCTTCTGCATGCGCCATCTTTGACTACTGGTTATGTTGATGGCTCTCCTTCTTGTTACTTTTTCTATTGCTATCATTTGTTATACTTGTGGCTGCAACTAAGCTAGTTTCTCCTTTATACATGTTGTAATATGATTTGCAAGATGAGAAAATTTGGTTGCTCTTTAACTGAGTGGTTTTCTCTCCAAATCTCTTCTTAGTGAAACCACTTCTACTTCCAATCTCTCACATTCCTTATATTTCTTTTTTATATCATATTATATCTTATTTTCCTCCTCTAATTGAATTTTCAATCCGTTCCTCCTCCTTCACCCTCAAATAAAGGATTAGTGTACACAAAAATACTATCCTATGTTTTTTCTGAAGTTGTTGGAAAAGTGTGAATGATAGAAGAGATAAAATCACTTGGTTTTAATTAAGGTAATTCTACCCCTAATTCAGTTTATGACTAAGGAGATTTTGAAATATTGTCAAGGATTTGGTAGGACTCTAGTTGATGAAAAAGAAGAGTTGACTGCAAATAAAATCCATTGGACAAAAGTTGTAACACTTTTGGTGGAAGATGTGATATTCTAGAAGGTATTGATGCAGGACTAAAGGGATCAACCTTTGAAAAAATTTCAGTTTGAAATGAGGAATAAGTTGAAGAGGGAGCTTCTAACTTTCTCCTCAAAGAGGAAATTCTCACCAATCTCTTTGGATATGACAGTGGAGAATAGAGATGAGGGTATGAGTTAGATCTAGTCTGCTTTGGTGAATCCAGATTTATTAAGTGGAATCGTCAGGTGAAATATTTTAACCTAATGGCCTTTTATTCATCATAAAAGGAGAGTTTAATTGTTGTCCCAGGGAAAAATAATTCAAAATATTCGTTCCCCGACAAAAACGCCAATATGATGTTGTACCTCCATAGATGATTCTAGCTTAAGGAATTATGCCAGAGTATCTAAAATGTTTTGTTTATTTTTAAATATTTGGATGACCAATGTTTTAAGGAAATTTAAGCAAGTGTTGAATCCTAATTAATCATTATATAATATCAAGGTTGTTACTTTTCCTCTTAACATAAATTTGATTTAAAATAGGTGTGTAAGGCATAAATTAAAGAGTCTATGGCCTATCAAATATTTAGACAATGTAAGATTAACCATAAGGAAAAGATGCATGTAAAATATGTTTACAGCCTAAGAGAAATATATTTAAATTGATGAAGAAGTGACAATTAAATGATGTGGATGAGCTATCTTAGTAAAACAATCAAATAAACTAATCTCTTTAATATATAATAAATTCACATAGGATTTCAGATTGGTTGACACTCAACCTTGTCTTACATATTCAACCAAAACTAAATATATGCAGAAATTTACAAAATGAAATGAAAAAAAATAGTGAAGAACTCACAAGAACACAAGTTGTTTTGAGGAAAATCCAAAATCCTTTTATTTATATCAGAAAAAATTCAGATGAATACAATTTTTCTCAATGGCTTATCCTTGATTGTGGCATTTATTCTCTAATTGTAACAGTAAATTTCTTTTAGTAAGAATTATTCTTACTTTGAGAATATTTTTAGTTCGGTCTTTGATCTTTCTCTCCTCCAGTTATTCTTTAGTCTTTGAATTTAGGATTCTTATTAAGGCAGTGGATTATCCTGGTTTCTGTCCCAAATCCTTTTTTACATCTTCTATGACTTTATTTGACCTTTTCACCAAATCTTGTTGCTCGAAAATAATTTCAATTGAGGACCATATTTGAGTCATGGATTCATTTAGTTCTACCCAAATATTTTCTTTTGCTTGTGCAATTGTTTGAGCGATGGCATCTCCAAGGTATCTATTCTTTGATTCAATCTCTAACTCTTTTGGATTTATTCCACATACGCATTATCTATCTTAATTTTATGTTCTTGGGGGGTGTGAATTTGTGCTTTCAAATTTTCAATTTCTTGTCTCCTTAGTGACAGTTCTCCCATAACTTTGGCTAAATCAATTGTTGAATCTATTGTAGTAGCTGCTAAAGTGGAGACCTCTGCTATTGATGTACCTGTTATTGGAACTATTGTTAGAGGAATGAATTCTGATTGAGCTGAATATTTATCCTTCTCTTTCAGTATTTTTTCTATTTCAGTTTCCATTTTTTTAATCTGTGCATTTTGTTCAATGATGATTTTGAACATATCTTCTTTCTCCTCTTGTAGTTCACTGATTTCCTTGGTCTGTGGATTTTCAGTAGATGAAAGTTTGAGCTTCTTTCTTAATGTAGAAATTTCAACATTATTTCTTTTGGTTATCTCTTCAAAAAAATTTACATTACCGGGATCATATCCCAGTTTGATCACTAAATCCTCTAAAGAATTTATTTTAGTGTCTTTAGCTAAAGAAGATATATTCTCTAATTTTAATTGAGAATGAATATTATTGACTGAAGCTTGGAGTCTGGATGTTGTCATTCTTGAATTTTTTAGAGAATAATATAGCAATTCACTTGTTTTCTTATGTAGATCCATTTGATCATTGGGATGCATTTTATCTTCTTTTTTTTGTAAATTATGCGGAGATATTCATGTTAATCAAAAGACATATGTTACAAAAAGAGCCATCTTGGCTTACAACCGCAGCTCTGAAAAGAGCGCAAAATCAAACTCACTCTCAGGGATCTTGAACAAGGGGAAGGAGACAGAGAGGGGAGTTCCAAAACAGAGAGCTAAAAGAAGACCAAGAGCTCGCAGGCTCAACGCAACAAAAAACCTGAGAAGCAGGCAATAACAGAGATAAAAAAAAGTAGTTAAAAGCCCGAGGGGGGTGGCACTGGGTCTTCGTCACTGAAGAAGTCATCTATCTTGATCGGATGTTCAGGAGTCCCTTCCTCAAGGTCAAAACGGGGGGGGTGACAGGGCCCAGCACCTAGAGGGGAGCCCTTTGAAGGGGTCTCGACTTTAACCCTGAGGTTGGGATCCTTGGCTCTTTGTTGAAGCACTAATTTTCTCTTCAGTAATTCATAATAAGGTGAAGAACTGTCAACAAATCTTAAATGGTGAACCGTTTTGACATAAGTCTCGAACTTGTCCGAGAGGGCCTGAATCTTCTTATCCATCTGTTTGCTCACTTTGCTTTGCTCTTGGAGCACCATAGAGAGGATAGTTTGTGTATGCCAATGAAGATCAATGGCGCGCGTAAATAGGTTTTCCTGGCTTCTCGTCAAGCCTGGGTCTGGAATCCATTGAAAATCGAGGTCCACCGTCTTTGTTGGGGTAGCATGTTGCCGAGCATCACATCATTCTCCAATTCTGCCATGAATTCCCTTGCCAGGGCCAGAGTGTTGTCTCTGTAAAAGCAAGCAGCATTGCGAGCCTAGGTCTCTGCCCGAGTGATCGAGTGGCAGGAAGGGTTTTCCCACTGGGAGGAGCGACTGCGTCGGATGGGAGGAGGGGGATTCCTATGGAGGGGGGCCATGGAAGGAGAGAAAAACTACAAGAGGAAGAGGGTCAATAGAAGAGAGCAGGGCAGAGGGTATAAGGCTCGAGGGAGAGCAAAGCCGAGGAGCAGAAGGCCAAGTGGCCGTGGTTAAAGTTATCAGAAGGGAAATTGAGCCAGAGAGCGAAGTGAGGAAATGAAGTCGGAAGAAGAAAATTTAAGGGCTTGAACACAGACTGGCAGGTCATGGGAGAATGTTTGTGATGCATCCAAACATTTATCATGGTGTCATGCAAAGAGTAAAGACAAAGCATGGGAACATGCCAAGGCGAGCCGATCAAGGACATGCCCTCGCTCGAAGCAATCAATAGAACGTTAATTGAGTACAATGCCATGATGAATTGAAGGTTTGGGCGATTACGGCATGACGCCTGCTCTGTGCATGTCCTTGTGATTGATAATCATACATTCATTCTCGATATCAGGTGAGCCGAAATCACTCCATCCGTGGGAGACGAGATGTGCCTGGGTGGTTACCCCTTGATTGGCCATGTAGTATGCCAAATTATTGGCTTTTCTTTTGACAGCATGGAACGTAAGCCCTCTAGCTTCCATGATGCTAGTTTTGATGCAAAGGAGAATACGGTTAAGGCGCTAGCTGTCAAATACCTTGGCCATACTTCGACCATGCTAAAGTTTCCTGCAGGCTTGGGTAGCGACGTTTGAGTCTCCTTCGACCTGAAGGGGCTAATAGTTGTTTTGCTTGGCAATGACCAAACCCTTAGCCATTGCTTGAAGCTTAGCCACATTGTTGGTAGTATGCCCTAAATTCCCATAGTATATCCATAGGATGGAGCCCTGAGAATTTCAAAAAACACCGCCAAAGCCATCCCTGCCAGGGTTGTTTTTAGATGCCCCATCATAATTGAGCTTGAAAAAAGGTTGGTCTAGGGGCTGCTAGAGAGTCAGGGGATCGAGATTGATAGAGTCTGATCGAGAAGAGGAATCAATGAGGGGGGTGGGAAGATTGAGGAGAGAGAGGATTCTTTGGTCAGTCGAAAAAGGAGGGTGCAGGGAATCAGGGAGATTGGCAATGGAGGTAGATCTTCTCAGAGTGGCCTTGATAGTGTTAAGAATATGTTCTTCTTTGAACGAGTGGTTTCTGAAAATTCTCGAATTTCTCTCTTTCCAGAGAGCCCAACAGATGATTTCCGGGAGAAGGTTCCAAGCAAGAATGATAAGTGGATGGCTTGAGAAAGCAGGGAACCAATTTTCCAAGGTGCTATGAATGGAGTCAAAAGATCGATCGGAGGTTTTGAAAACTAGCAGGAGCCAAGACCAGATATTGGAAGCAAAAGGGAAGGTGTTGAGGAGGTGGTTGATCAATTCAGATTCAGAGAGGCAAAGAATGCATACCGAAGGGCCTTTGAAACCTTTTTTTTGGAGATTGCCCCACGTCAGAATTTTCCTATGCGTGATGAGCCATAGAAAGAGAGTGATCTTTGGCCAATGCTTCCTGCTCCATAATCTTTTCCGTTTGATGTCCCCTTGAGTAAAGGTGGGATTTTGCAGGATGTTGTATGCTTCTTTGATGATAAACTTCCCTGCAGGGTTGGAACCCCAATGAAGGTCCGGACCGTCTTCTTTTTGAATTTGCAACTTGTTAAGCTCCTTAGCAAGAGAGTTTATGGAATGATGGAGGTGTGTAGGAAGAGAGTTTTTGAGATTCTCCCAGTCCCTCCATTCAGAACTTCCGGTAGGTTTCCACTAGTATTTTACTTTTATTTTGTTTTGCGCTTCCAAATATTCTTTTGCTGGCCTGTAAATCTATTTGTCTAGTATGGGGCTTTGCTCCCAAGCATCATCCCAAAATAGAGCTTGTTGACCATTGCCTATCTCCCACAAGAAGTGCTCTTGAATCAACTTTCTATTTTCGCAAGCCTTATTCCACATGGGAGAACCTTTAAGGCTACCTGAGAGCCTGATGAGGGAGGCGCAAGGGGTTGTGGGAACATATTTGGCTTTCCAAAGCATTTCCCAATTGGTGGAAGGGTTGGAAATCCAACGCCACCACGTTTTAGCCCCCATGGTCTTATCCAGGAGATCCAGATCTCTAAGGCCAAGCCCGCCTTCAAAAATGGGAGTGCACACTTTATCCTAGGCAACCAGAGCCCATTTACCCTTTATGGATTTTCCTCTCCAGAGGAAGTCCCTTTGAATGGTTCTAATTTGGATTTAAATGGAGTGAGGAGCCGCAATGGCCAAAATGAGGTAAAGGGGCATGGCTTGAAGGACTGGTCGAACCAAGATTAATCTGCCTACCAGATTGAGGGCTCTGAAAGTCCAATTGGAGATTTTCTCCTTGAGCTTCGAGATGAGAGGTTCCCAGTTCATGCAAGCAAGAGGCTTGTTAGTGAGGGGAACTCCCAGATATTTAGAGGGGAAGAAGCTTTCCTGGAAGCCTAGGACGCGGGAAATATGAGTTTGAATGGAAGCAGGGGTGTTGAGGAAGAAGATTTTGGATTTAGCATGATTGACATCCAATCCCGAGGCTAGAGAGAAATCTTGCAGGATTTTTTTGAAAGAAAGGGCTTCTTTAACTGAATGGCTACCCATAGGGAGTGTATTGTCAACAAACTACTGGTGAGTTGAGGGTGGGAGCTGAGGATAGAGCTGAAGGCCTGAGATGAGACCACTAGAGGAAGCAACCGAAAGGGATCGTCCCAACCCTTTCGTTAAAATGATAAAGAGGAAGGGAGAAAGAGGATTCCCCTGGCAGATGCATCGGGAGGGATTGATGATTGAGGTGGGGGATCCATTAAGGAGGATGGAAAAGAAAGATCCAGAAACAAGGGCCATGATCCACTTGATGATCTCTTTGTTGAAACCAAAAGCTGCAAGCATAAGTCTGATATACTTCTAATTGATCTTATCAAAAAATTTTGACATATCCAATTGGATAGGAATACCTGGTTTGCCTTGATATTTTAGCGTGTGGATAATTTCCTGAGAGAGAATGATGCTATCCATGATCTGCCGACCTTCCACATAACCCATTTGGTGTGCCGAGATAAGGAGAGGCAGAAGAGGCTTCATACGGTTGGCTAGAACTTTTGAAATAATCTTGTAGATGACATTACAAAGAGAAATGGGCCTAAACTGCTCCGAGGAGTCGGCGCTTTCCGATTTAGGAATGAGAGCCAGGAAGGTTTCATTAAGAGAGGGAAAAATGGATTTTTTCATTATAGATTCCTCCACCAGATCATAGGCAGAGTCCCTTATGGTATTGTAGAAATTGATGGTGAATCCATCTGGCCCAGGGGCTTTACCATTCAGCATTGACTGAACCGCTTCTTCCAATTCCTCCATGGTTATCTTTTTTAATAGCATTTGATTGTGATCCTTGGTTAGAATGGTTGGGATGTGATTGGTGATTTTCCTTATCTTCTCTTCATTGTTCGGGTTACTTTCAGTAAGGATGCTTGTGAAGTACTGATGAAGTTCTTCCTCGATCTATTGATGAGTGTCTAACATCTGTCCTTGGTTGTTTCTTAGATTGAGGATCCTGTTATGTTTCCTATGGTGGATCATGGATTTATGGAAGAAGGATGTATTTCTTTCTCCATCCTTGAGCCATTGGATCCTGGATTTCTGTTGCCAAAGAATCTCTTCCCGAGTGGCCTGGGCCTCCCATTCTTTCTGGAGCTCCAATTCTATTTGTTTTGTCTCCTCTATAGTCCCATTCTGAATGATTGTTTGTTGTAATGATTTTAACTTTGACTCTATGATCTTTTTTTCAGTAGTGATATCTCTAAAGTTTTATTGATTCCATTTTTTCAATTCTTGCTTGATGAACTTAAGTTTTTGGTGGAAACCATTCATCTTGCTTCCCTGAGGATGAAAGTATTTGGTCCACCATTCTTTGATTTTGTCTTGGAATTCCGGATGGGAAAGCCAAAAGGCTTCAAATCAGAAGGGTGCGTTTTTTGGGCGCTCGGAGATCTTGAAGGTTAGGATGATCATCCAATGATAAGATCCAATCCGCAGAGCAATAACAGCCTCTGTTTCTAAAGAGGAGAGGTAAAGATCTTCAAAGAGGAGGAAATGATCTAGTTTGGATGCTATTTGAGGCGTTCCCCCTCTTCTGTTGTTCCAAGTATGGATACCATTTTTGGTGGGGATGTCAATGAGATTGAGGTTCTCAATCATGCTTTGGAAAAATTGAGAGTCTGAATTTAGATGTCTAATGCCACCCTTTTTTTCATCCAGATTTAGGATCATGTTGAAATCTCCCGCCAGGATCTGGAGCTTGAAATCCAAAGGCTGAAGAAAGTTTTTAACTTGGTTGAGCCACGCTAGACGCTATCTGACAGTGTGAGGACCATAGACATTCGTGATACATATTTTCTATTTGGTGCCAATGATTTGAAGAATTGTGGTGAGGGCATGCTTAGATGCAAAGGAATCAATCAAATGAAACTGTGAATCTTTCCAGAAAGTGGCAATGCCTCCTGCTGTGCCCATTGCAGCTATGGCCACGTGACTGTACTACTTCCTGAAGCAGGCCTGCTAAATGTTCATCATTTCTGATAGGACGCTCTTTGTTTCTTGTAACATTAATATGTCTGTTTTTCCTGAGATTATTTTTGATTTAAGAATCCTTTTTTTTGTAGGGCTGTTGAGTCCCCTGATATTCCAAGATGTGCAATTCATAATAACAAGTTGGGAGGGAAAGAAAGAACCTTTACCTTGCCCGCATTGACTAGGCTGAGTCTTAGCTCTTGGAGGTTTTGTACAATTGTTTTTCTGCCTATTATTTTGGGCTATCCCTTTGTGATCTGGTGATTGGCCTTGAGAGTCGTTTTGATGCCCCCAATTTGATTTTTTCCTCCCGTGCTCTGGTGCTCTATTGACTTTTGAAAATTCTGTTGCAGAAAGTACGCCTATTCTATTTGCTTAAGATGGTATTCTAGTATATTTTCAAATCCTTTAGAGGTCCACTCCTTTGAAAGCTTCTAAAGATTCATTCCCATTAGGATTTCAATAGCTTTTTCCTCTGAGATGGGGAGATCCTAAGTGTAGTCCATTTTTGTTTCTTCCTGTGATGCTTGGGCTGATGATGAGGGGTTGTTGTTGTTCTCCATTTCAGTATCCATTTACTTGTGCTATTCCTGGATCTGTTCTATGTAGTTACTGGTCTATCCCTTTTCCTCTATGGTTTGTGAGAGTATTTCATATCTATTTTGTGTTTCTTTCCTGGGGGTTTCCCATCCTCCATTATTTCTTCTTCCTTGCCTGTTTTTGTTTGTTACTTTGGTGAAACCTTGGTCATCCTTGGCTCCTGTTGGGCTCTCTTGTGGGGGCGGTTTATTTTGAGGGTAGTCTCTGAAGAGGTGACCGTGCTCGTGGCATTTGCGACATCGGAAAGGAATGTGCTCATAATCAACTTCCTGAGTCCATGTTTCATCCTTGAAGTTCAGTATGATGGCTTCGGGTAAAGCTCTAGAGACATCAATATAGGCACATATGCAAGCATATGAGATGTAGTGGCCATTCCTGGTGCCTTCTGACATTTTGATGTACTCTCCCAGACCATTTCCAATGGCTTGAAGCACTGAGGGTGCCCAATAGTTCGTAGGGAGAGAGTATAGTCTAATCCAAACAGGAACACGGGTGAAGTATTCCTTTTCGGGCATGAAGTTCTCCTTACGGAATCTCATGTATAATCTAGCCGCGTTGAAGAAGTACAACCTTCCTTCGAATATGCAGTCCTTATCTTCTAGAAGAGCAAAAACTACCATGAAGAAACCTTTTGAACCGAGCTGTAGTTCGATGGCTCCTCTAGGATTCCATTTGGCTTGTATCCAGCCTTTCAGATCCCTTTCAGAGGGCCAGATTCCCATAAAATTACATATAACCGCATGTTCCTTCATGTACTCTCTGTAAACCTCTATGTCTAGTTCTTGAATGATTATTTCTGGGACTTTTCCGCTTTTGGATGACAAGCCTTTGCTGATTGAAACTTATCTTGATCTGTTGCAGTGACTTCCGAGCCTGGGGTGTGAGGGTTTTTTGACGGAAGTTGGGTGTAGGCCTTATCCCTCGACTTATTTTTTCCCCCATTGTCAGAGGCATCTTGCTGAGATCTTTTGAAAGATTTGTCTTTTTCAGGATTAGGAAAGTGTGGATGGAGATCTTGATCAGACCTTGGAATGGCTGAAGAAGAGATGAGGCGCGTGAAAAAAGAGGAGTTGGACGCGAGGTAGGAGCCCACGACCTGATCTTTGAAGGAAGGGCTTGCAGGAGGGACCACGTGCTCCATGGTGGTTAGAGGAGCGCGTTGGTGAGCCAGACTGTGAGGGCAGAGCCCGCAGAAGCCCATAGCGAGAACATGGGACCTAGGGTTAGGTCATGCACTAGACCGTCCGCTGCCAAAAAAAAACATTGGGATGAATTTTATCAACATCAAAAGAAAAGATATATTTTTGTAGTCATCTGCAGTCTTAGGATAAGGAACTTCAGGCTTAAGGAAATCTATCAGCATTTTCCCCTTATCAGCGTCAAAAAAAAAGAGAACTTTGTGCTGAGATGATGTTGTTTATTTCCAGAACTGAGAATAGGTTATAGATTTCAACATTTCATTCTTCCTTTTGATTTCCTTATACCTTTAAATTATTCTTGGTTCATCCTCATCATGGGATAATTCCCATGTTTGAGATGTTTCCAATGGCTCTTGAGAATATGATGATGTTGGCGATCCTATAAAAATCTCTTCATTCTAAGGGAAAGTAGTAGCATAAGGACCTGTTAAGACTATTGTAGTCTATTTGCTTTCTTCCTGCATAGACTGTTCTGTAAAATTTATTTTTTGCTTATTTTTATATATTTGAAATTATTTCCCTGATATTTTTGTGACTAGAGGGGAAACACTTTCTCTTGGTCTTTCATCCTACTTTTCTTGTGGTACTAGTGCCTGTGATGTAGATGAAAGTACCTAATTCTATGCTTCTTGCAATGTATTTTGCTGCCATTCATTTTGATTCATGTACTGCTCAATTTCAGGTCTAGAAATGTGAGCATGAGGAGTACTTTTCTTCTCTACTCTCAACTTTGAGACAATTCCCAAAGGATCATATGACCATGTGAAGCTGAATTTGAAATTCACTTGTTTAAGGAGAAAATATGCCTCCTTTGTTGTTGTTATGGCATTGCAAATGAGAGTTCCAACCTGAGTTTTAATCTTGAACTATGATTTCCTCTTGGTTGGCACAAACTGAACCTCATTCATATTTATAATTTGCCTAATATACTCTAGTGCAAAAATTCTTATGGGGGGGATTTAGGCAACTTGTATGGAGGTAATTCACATCCATATACTATGTAGTTTTCAAATAGGTATCAATCACCTATTTTTTTCTTCTCACTGAGATGTAGAATTCTCTTAATCTTAGGTCCAATTATAGGTTTAGCATCACTGTTTAGCAAGCATGAAACTGTATATAAAAGTTTATCTACATAATCACTAAATGTGAATTCATTTGTATTCTTCCTTACCAAGGAAGTCCAATGGATCACAAATTGTGCATTTCCTTGATCATCTAATTTTTTCAGTGGGAATTGAAACCTGTTTGCTTGAAAAAATAGAAACAAATAAACCAAGATTGAAGCATGCTTGAAGACTCCTTCAGAGGAAAATTTAAGAAATTGTTCATGGATAGCATCTGCCAAAAATTGACTGTATTGAAATATAATTGAAGGTATTTCATCTGCAATAAACATTGATGGAAAACCTATAATAGATTCATCAACCCATTGATCAGTTTGATAGCCCAATAAGTAGGGAAAATATGGAAACAATATGTTTTTTCATCTCCAGAAAACTTGATGATGAATAAGGTGGGCTTGTTTTTGGCAATTGGATATGTTCGGGAAGAAATGTCTCAAAAATTTTAGCTCTTTGAGGAAAATTTAGGTTGTTGTAGAATTCCATGAGGGAATCTACAAAGAAAGGGTGAAAAGGGGTTGATTATTGGATTTGAAGCATCTGAAAGATGGTTCACGAGTACAAAATGGCTAATTATTTATTAAAAAAAAAACTAAAATTTGCATATAAATAACTATTTTTCGGTCGGTGACCAATAGTAGCTAATTTACAGTATCTTATAACATGACCAACTTTTGGTTGTTTTTAGCTTAGTCATTAATTGCTTATCTCAATTTTGTTGTCTAGTAGTATATTTGGTCATTGATTTGACCATTAATTTAGTCATTGATTTGTAATTGCAGGTCTTCCAACAACGATGTTTGGTTTGAATGCATTCTCATAAAGCATTTCACCCCTCCCTCTCTCTTGGACTTCATGCTTTAGGGGGCATCTGTTACACATCATTTTGTCACTGTCCCTGCAATCCCCATCCCGCACATTGCAAGGTCATTTCTGTGATTAATAAAAAATTTCATGTCTTGCAAAAGTCATCATTGCATCCCTTGCCATGAGGACAACCTTATCTCTGTTGACAATTCCCTGAGCAGACCATCAGAAACACATGTTTTTACCTTGGCGCTAGTAGACTGTTATGCCCTTGCGCCAATGAGGAAGATTAACACTGGGCCCCACACCCATTGGCGCTCTGTCCTAGTTAGCTACCCGCACCACGCTGTTTATGGAATGTTTTTTAAATATAGAGGCAAAGTTTATAATCCTAACAACTTCATAGGCGAGTCAGCTGGAGTGGTTCGACTGAATAACCACAAACTCCCTCCTTTGGCCTCTTGTTTCCACCTTTTAGAGAAACCTCCCAAAGGATAAGGCCTCCCTTCCACCATTGTAGGGATCCCAACCTCCTCCTCTCCCTCTATAAATAAAGTTATCTCCCATTGATGCAGCTAGCAGAATAGAGTTGGAAATTATAGTTGAATAGTTAAAGAGAATTTTTGAGCATCTTGCTAGCGAGATAGAGTAGAGAAAGAGACCTTTGTCGAGAGAGAGCTTAGGCTTGTGTCCTTGCCTTGTCCCAATTTCCCGATGATCCTTCAAGACGTGCTCCGATTGAACTTGCTGAAGGAGGCTACGATGTCAAGGCTCCGGTTGTAATCTCTTTCTCCTATTTATATATACATGACTATTGTCTGGTTCCCATCTTGTGTTAATATGGTTTATTTTACACAATGTGTTTAGTCCTCCTTGACTGAATAGTTAGCTACGAATGAAATTATTGTCTTGTATATTGCTCTTGTCTTTGATCTTTGTGCAAGAATAGGAGTACCATTGCTGAAGGACCGCGACTTATCGAGACAGAGATCAAGAGGCCACCGCTACCACAACTGCGACAATCGGGTTGGATTCCAGGTAGGACAATCTATCCCAATCTTTTCAATTCGTTAGCTAGGAACCTACACCTTAGCTTGTTCCCTTGTTGCTAGACTCGCCGATAGGGCTAGAGGGATCGCCTCTGTCCGCAGAGGGGATTTACCCTTCCAACAGTGATCGTCGGATTATAAGTTAAAAATGTACATAGTAAAGAAACACACTTTACCTAACTCTACGCTAGACCAATTTATACTTAACTATTTCCTATGTGTCGGAATATCCTAACATCCCCCCTTAAGAACAAATTGGGATATGATTGAAGGATTTACAAAGGTGATACAATAGGAGGCTATTTCCTATGTGTCGGAATATCCTAACAAATGACTATGGTCCAACATTACCAACCTCCTTTATAATGTGAGTGGTTGTCACGACCTTCATGATACCAATGTTGTTATATGGAAACATAAAGTGTGGGCCGATATTCTACACCTCTACAAACAAATCTTAAGGGCGTCATTCATTGCCATTTTGCCCCAAGCAAGTGGAGAATTATTCCTCTCTTTGTCTGTGTGTGTTTCATGTGTGTTTCTTTATCTTTAAGGCTGTTTCATGATAATTTAATAATTTTCATTTATTAAAAATTCATGTTTTCTTAGACTATTAAATGAATATAATAATTACTGATTTTATTGTATATAAAAGGTTAAGATATTTTAGTATGATAAAATAATTATATTTTATTTATATATTTGAAGGACATATTTTCAATGTTATAGGATAGTGATACTTATTCTAAATTTCAACTTCACTTTCATCTTCGTTAATTTAATAAATTAGTGAAATTATATAGATTAAATTGTTAATAAAAAATTATAAATATTAATTATTATCAAATAAAAAACATATATTAATTTATAATAAGCATCAAAATACTTACTATCTAATACATCTAACATTATAAACATCAAACAATCATAAAAATTAATTAAATTATAATTTTATTTTAAATTATTATTAATAATAATTATAGGAATAATTATTTTTTGAGTTAAACATACATACATTTAAAAAAAACACGTAATAAGATTTGTAATCGTGAAGATTCACCCCATTCTACCATTGAGATTCTGAATCTGTAAATGAGCTTGGTTACAATACTATATTATCAATAGCTCATGACCTAAACGTCATAACTCATTTTATATGACATTTAACAAAAAGGACATATCTACTTTGGAGATAAACTTCAACTTGGTGACTACTACTAAAACTAGTGTAGCCACATAAATGGAATGACCCGTATATACCAATAGGTCTCACTCCATATATATAACACCTCGATTTTATTATAGAGATTCTTAATTTCTAAATATAGACTTTGTTACACTATCATAACTTATCAATACCACATGCCTAAAAACTCATAACTCATTTCATATGATACTTGTTTCTATATCATTTTTTTTAATTAATATATTTAATTAAAAAAGGAAAAAAAAAGATATAACTACTTTACAAATAAATCCAAACCTTTGATTTGTATACATTATTAGAAATTAAATCTTTATGATATAATTGTTAATATCATTTTTTAATTTCCTATTTTTATTTTTTTAATATTATATACTTTCTTAATTTTCATATTTTTACTTGTAATTTACTTTGAATTTAATGTATATTTTTAAATGACATTACTAACGTATTTTTGTTTTCCTTTTAAATTTCAAGTAAATAAAATTATTTTCGGTTTTGCACTTTACTAACTCCACCTCTTAAATGATGATCCGACTGATCTTAGTTCTATATTTAATCTAGACAACCGGTATTAATGTTAGTTAAATTATAAAAAAAGTTAAATAGAGAACTAAATGGGTTGGTTGTACGCTTTCAAAAGCAAGTTGGAGTATGGATAAAGGTCTTTGGCATATCTATAAGTAGTGTAAAGATTCATCCTACCAGTACTATCACAAGCCGTACATTGAATAAAGCAATACAAGTAGAAAGGCTTTAATTTTTTTATATTCATTTTACCAGTAGTGTCACAAGCTATACATTGAATAAAACAATACAAGTTGAAAGGTTTTAATTTTTTTTTATAAACATTTCACATAAAGATGCATTGAATCTTATAATCTATATGTAATTTTTTTCTAATAAAAATGAGAACAATTAATTTTCACCATTTTTTTAATAACACTATTGATATAGCTTTTTCTGAAAATCTCAAAGTCAAGTAAGGAAAGATGTATTAAGAATAAGCAAGCTAGCTCAAAGTACAAGCACTCAAAACCTTTTTTTGAAATACACTTAAAGGTGTATATGCATAATATAATGTTGAATCATTTTAAAAAAGAATTAAAATTAGACTTTTATAGTAAAAAAGAAATAGAAAAAATAAAAAACACTAAACCTAATAATAAAAAAGAGAGAGCTAAATTTAATTTGTTATTTTTATTTTTATTAACAAAATAACAATTTTTTATTTTTAATTTGTTATATTTATTTTTATTTATAAAATTATATAATTTTTTAATAAATAAATAAATAACTTAATCATAATATACCTTGAAAACAATTTAAATAATGATTTTCATTTTTTTTATAAAATTTAATTAATAACTATACAAATATAATGCTTTAATAATTTAATGTTGAGCATGTTAAGCAGTTAAACTTTTAGCAACATTGTTTTTGGGTGACTAAGAACTAGTCTTCCTTGAATGTAAGGAAACAGGAAATGGCCAAGTATATGGGTGAGCTAGTCTTTTTTAGATGTAAGGAAACAGGGAAAGGCCCAAGACCCAAAGGTGTGGCATAATTTTTCTTGAATAAAGGTGATGACTTAGTTTGCATTTGCTCATAGCAACCAGAAATGGTTGTAGTCACAGCTTTATGATAACTTTTTCCACTATTGAAAAAAAAGTTTAAATTATAAATAATAATAACTAGGCCTGATCCATCTTAACTCATCATTTATCAAGTGCTAAAAAAATCAAATCTACTAAAGTGTAAATATCTTTCAAATTTTTTTTTTTAAAAGAGATTTGATTATTCTATATACCTAACTAACTCGATACCTACCCACACTTTCAAAATTAAAATTAAAATAGATGTAAACTAGCAACTAAAAATATAATAACAAATTTTAAAAAAATCATTAAGATTTTATTTGCTGGCTTTTGGCATATCTAAGGGCTTTTTGTGAACATTGAAGTCTGTCCACATACGACATATACATGATCACAAGATATGTCAAATCGGTGTGACTGTCTTCTGCTTTTTCCAAGAAAATGAAACGACTTTCTTCACTACATGTGACTGTCTTCTGCTCCTGCTCCTCTCTGCAGACACTTCCGGACTCAGTTGGAAACCTAGCAGGCCTCCAAGATCTCGACTTGTACCGCTGCTCCTCTCTGCAGACGCTTCCGGACTCAGTTGGAAACCTGGCAGGCATCCGAAGTCTTCAGCTGTACGGGTGCTCCACTCTGCAGAAGGAACCTCCAAACTCTTGACATTTAGAGAGGGTGCCCAATGTTGAGCATTTGACTTCGTTGGAAACACTTGAAGTGGAGGAATGTTGGGAGTAGTCGAGCAGCTGCAACAACCTTTTCGTAATGACAATCGTGGTCTGGTAGCAACAATGTGTATTACTAGAGAGATGGATTATATATTTGGAGAGCTAAGTTTTTCATTAAAGATTATTATTGAGGAAGGATTATGAATTTGGAGAACTAAACTTTTTAAAAAGGTTTAAAGATATAATTTTCGCATCAGTTTTATATTAAATTGATGTAAATTCATTTAACACAAATTTATTGAAGATTAATAAAAATTCACAATAAGGATTTAATAAGATTATTAAAAATTTACAAGAAGGATTAAATAACTTTTAACTTTTTAAAAGTGTTAAAATTATTTTTTTAATATAAAGTTAAAATTATTTTTTTAATATAAAATTAAAATAATTTTTTATATGTTTGATTTTTTATAATTTTTTATATGTTTGATTTAATAACTTATTTATTGAAGATTATTAAAAATTCACAAGAAGGATTAAATAACTTTTAACTTTTTAAAAGTGTTAAAATTATTTTTTTAATATAAAATTAAAATAATTTTTTATATGTTTGATTTTTTATGAATAAATTTAATTATTATTTTTTATGAAGAAATTTTTACATAAAATTTATTAATATTATATATTTACTACATTAATTAAAAAAAGATATTTAAATATTATATAAAAGTAATGAAATTTTATTATATTAAAGTATTAAAAAAAACAATAATTTGAAATTACCAATCTTTAAAAATCTTAATTATACACTTAATAAAATATTATATAAAAACAATAAAATTCTATTATATTAAAATATTGAAAAAACTTAATAATTTAAAATTCTCAATCTTTCAAATTCTTAATTATACACTTAATAAAATATTATATAAAAACAATAAAATTCTATTATATTAAAATATTGAAAAAACTTAATAATTTAAAATTCTCAATCTTGCAAATTCTTAATAATATTCGAAGTGCTTATCACCTTAAAATTTAAACTTTAATGTGTGCATTTTTCAAATATAAAAAAAATCAAATCAAAAGCATTTTAGGTTTTCTTTAAAATTAATTTATCATCTTTTTCAAATATGAAAAAATTACAATCTAAAGCTATATATAGATATGGCTAATTTTTTAAATGCATAAATAAATGTTTATATATATATAATTATATATTTATTTACTGTAATTAAATATTTTTTCCAAATAAATTTTTTAATATATATATATTTTAAATGTATAAATAAAAATTTATATATTTATTTAATGTAATTAGATATTTTTTTCTAAATAAATATATAATTGTTTTATTTTATTAGTTTATCAATATGTTTTTTAATTTTTTCTTTAGTTTATTTTTAATTTTTTAATTTTTTTTAAACTTTATATTCTGTATATTTATAAATAAAATATAGTTCATAGGTATTTAACCATAAAAAACTTCAGCACCATTAAAAAATCCTATACTTTATGGCTTGTGTAGGATTACACATCAAATTTGTGATTTCAATGAATTTTTGTCGGAATTTAAAGAAATTTGATCCGAAAAATCCACCAGAAAAATCTCTCAAAAGTGACACTAAAGACAACCTTAAGTAACCCTTCATTGCTTGTCATTTATACCTATTTTTAAAAATAAGGAGAAACAAATTCAGAGAATGGGTATGAAAAATACTAAGGAAACTTCTATTTAATTTCTCACAATTGGGAGGAATGTTGTCGACCGTCATTCAGAGTTGAGTATGTGTGCATTCTATACATTCATGTATTTTCAAATTTAAATTTATAAAAATATTGATGACCAAATTTAATTATGGTTTTCAAGTTTCTGTGATCAGTTAAGGATAGTATTAATCATGATCAGCTTAAAAGTGTTTACAAGATTGATTGTTCGTGTAGAAAGAGTTACATTGGTGAAACTAGGCATTCTCTTCAAAAAACATATTAAGGAACATGGTGTCGATATTAAACATGAGCGATGCCACGCGTCGGCCCTTGCTGAGCACTCCTCAAAAAATAAACATCACTTACGTCTGGAGGATGCTAAGATCATTGCGAAGGAGGAACACTATTGAAGAAGAAAAATTAGGGAAGCACTTGAGATTATGAAACACCCACATAACATTAATAGGGATGGAAGAGATTCAATATCAGTGATAGTGGGCGGCCTCTAATTCGACAGATGTGCTCCTAGAGCTCGTCTTCTACCCAAGGACTGTATCACAGGTTTGTTTCTCCTCCATATAGATTTTTTAGGGTTTGGTCTTTGCGAGCATCTAATTAGATTATTTACCTTTAATAATTATCCTTATTAATTAATTTTTATTTTCTAATAATAAAAATTAATTAATTAATAATTATTATTAGTATCTAAAATTTTTAAATAAAAATAATAAAAATAAAAATAAATTATATTTAATGATCATATTTAATATTAGATTAGTTAGGATTGAATTTTAATGGAATCAATAATGATTAACATAATTAACTTATAATAATTATAAATAATAGCTAAATTTATTTACATTCATTTATTTGTTTGAAATAATGAATGTTAATACTAATTAAAGTAAGCTATTATTTATTTTTATTAAATTATTTTTATTAATTAATTAATATTTTTCAATTTTGTAAATATTTCCTAGAATTGTTAGGGTTTCTTATATTTAGGTTTTTTTAGTTTAAATTCTTTTTAAGCAATTAATTCAAAAAAAATTTAAATTTTTTTAGTAACTTATAATTAAGCAAATTAA
Source organism: Pinus albicaulis (assembly GCA_034641835.2). Lineage (NCBI taxonomy): Eukaryota > Viridiplantae > Streptophyta > Pinopsida > Pinales > Pinaceae > Pinus > Pinus albicaulis. The sequence continues at coordinate 32,464 of JAXQQM020091471.1, forward strand.
TATATAAAAATATAAAAATATAAAAGAATTAAAAAAAAAAAAAAATTAGTTACTTTATGTTTTATCACTTACAATTAAGCAAAAAAAATTTAAAATTTTATAAAATTTTATTAAACTTAATAATAATTATTATTAAGTCAATCAATATGATATTATAAAAAAATTATAATTTAAATTTTATCACTTACAATATAATTTATTAATAATTATTATTATTTAATTATAGCATATATTTTATTAAAAATAAAAATAAAAACAATTTTTTTTTTTAAATAATTTTAACAAGATAATAAAACTTACATTATAAATGAAAAAATATTTTTTATTCTGTCAGTTCTTCCTCTACTCTTTAACTATATATAAATCATGTTCTCTGCATCCTTCTTTTACTTTTCATTCATCATCTTGTCCTGAAGATGGATCCCCGTTGGGATTCGAAACGCCAATCATTGTTTGATCACACTATGGATAATCGAGAGATCTCTTTAAACAAATTTAATTAACCTTTTTTAAAAATTGAAATCCATTTTTATATAAATATGTAGTAAGAAATTCATAAAATATTATATATAAATTATTATTTAATTCATAAAATATTTAATAAAAATAGATTGTAAAACAAAAAATGTATATACAATATTTAACAAAAATAGATTGTAAAATAAAAAATATATATTTAATTTCTCAGTACAATTTTCTTTGTGTAAGTTTAATCTAATTAATTTTCAAAATTAAATTAATTATATTAATTTCACATACATACAAAATATGGGGTTAAAAGTTGTGTTTTTCTTGCACTTAGGGTTTCTTTAATTGCCATGCTATTTTAGTCTAGTGAAGTCTCTAGTTGTGTTTGTAAATTATTAATCTCCTCATCCAAATCCCATGGAGGGATCTTTGAGCAATTTTGTTAGACTCCCACATATTATCGTGTGTTTATTTATGCCTTTTATTTCTCTACACTTGCAATTCATATTTGTTGAGCTTTTTTATTGGTGTGTTGTTAAACAATCTCAGTGGTAGGGCCTTCCACATCAAATGTGGAAGTCTTTGTTCAACGAGTGAGAAGAAATGCAGAATTATCAAAAGGGTGGGTTCCAACCCTACTCTAGTTATGGAAGACTCTACTGCAAAATTAAACATAAAAAATTCGATGGAGAGAGGATTAATTAATGAGTTCACTAACCTTTGGTCTAGCCCCAATATTGTTCAACAATACCACCTAAGAATTGTATCAATCAAACTTTATTTATACTATTACTGCAAAAAACCATTTTTATACATTTTTATCCATAAAATACAGTGGATTTTCCACTCGATAGTTTGTCTCAACATATATGATAAAATATATTGAAATTCGAAAATCTATACTACGAGGGTTTATTTTTCTTAGATTTCTAAATTTATTAAGTTAATAAATCTAGAACAAGGAAAATATGCAAAATAGAGAACATTGAAAAATAAACATTAACAAACTACAATGAACACAAGATATGCTTTGGGAAATCCTTTTAGGACAAAAATTAGTTGGAAGGTGAAGTTGATTTGCTCTCTTTTCCTCTAAATGGAAGTGGTCCTCAATTTACATGCTAACACATCATCGATCCACAACACTCCAAAGAGCTCTTTTGTTGGCATGCATTCGACCAACATCATCCTACTGTGGGATTCGAAAAAGTTGTTAATAAGTTTTTGGATTCCTGCCTTGGATTACCACTATCTATTAAAGTGCTTGACTCGCTTCTTGTGGAAAAAATGATTTAGATCATTGGGAAGCACAACTTTGCAAAATCTCCAAAATGCTTCATGATGATATACAAGGCAGGCTAAAAATTAGCTATGACGGTCTTGATGAGGAGGAGAAGAAAATATTCTTAGACATTGCATGTTTCTTCAGAGGAGAAGATAGAGATAGAGTCATTAGAATATTGAATGGAACCGGCTAGGAAGGATCACTTGGTCTTTGGAAGATGGAAAACAGATGTTTGTTGGAAGTGGACAGTTGAAACCATTTGAGAATGCATGACCACATTTAGAGATTTGGGCAGATCTCTGGCTGAGAATGATTGTGAGCTTCAAATTTGGAACCCAACTGATCACAAGCTTTTTCATAAGCTTTCTCGCCAATTACCTGTAAGTATTTTGAAGTGTTTGTTAAAGAATTAATCGTTAGTCAGTTAAGTTGTTAGTTTAGAATTAGTTTCTAGTCAGTTTAACTGTTTCTATAACTGACCATTTGCGCATCTATATATATATAATAAAAGAATCTGGGTGATCTCAGCAATTCATTTTTCGTTTTTCTGTGTTTTGTTGTCTCCTTTTGTCATGGTATCAGAGCCGCTGTTGCCAAGTTTGGTTGTGAGAGTTAGTGCTACTGCCCCTCCATTCTTTCTGCAAAAGACCATAAATCAGTCATTGATTTCCTTCCCACTGTGTGCTGACAGACCATGCCGTTAAGAGAGAAGCATGTTGTCGAGGGAGAAAAACGGACCCCCCCATGTGTGTGAAGAAGGAGTTGGCCCTACCATCTGCTGCATTTGAGCTGGCTTGCTGCAACTCCATTGCTGCGTTCAATTTAGTTCGAACTGCTGGAGATTAGTTTCAACTGGAGAGAGGCTCTGTTCCCGTTTGTTGCCACCATAGAAAAGTGTGCAGGTCCTGTTGGGGTTCCCATGATTTGGTAGATTTGGCAATACCAAATGATGAGACAACATCAAACCACTTTGGGATCCTAGGGAGAGGGATCTCTCCATAAAAAAAACAAAGAATGATATATCTTTGAAGCTTAAAATGAGGTATTAGGCTAGGTATGAAGCACAAGGGGTTTGTAAATGATTTGGTTGTTGGGTTGGTTGGAGATCATTAACTGAGAAGGTTATGGAATGGAAGGAACAAAGAAGCAGGATGTTTCGGCAAAAGATGATAGGTCAAGAAAGTGTCATCCATTGGGCCATGGAATCATGAAAGGAGATTACTTGCATAAAAACTGAGCAAGGCTTTCCATAGGGAAAGTCATATATACCAAAGGATCTTTTAGATAGATGGTGGTGTTAGCTCCCCTATAAATTTTTGATAGGCAAATAGGGGGCTAAATTATCTTTGAGTCTTCAAGGAATGCATTTCCTTTGAAAACACAGTCTCCTTGAAGCCTCCATGTGTCCTTTGTCCTTTGATAGTATCCCCCCTACTGATTTCCATCATGAAGCCTCTCTGCCGGTGAAGAAATGCCTAAAGGCCCCCTTTTCCCTCTTATTTCATCCTCACTTAGCCTCTTTTTTATTCCCCTTTGTCTCCCCTTCTGTTTCCCTACTAACCCTCTATTCTCCCCAAAATCCCCTTTAAACTCCTCCCCTACCCTTTGTTTTCCCTTCTCCCCCTTAAACCCCTCTATCGTTACCCTTTGGAGGCTTTAAAACCCATTTAAATGGCCTAAAAACCCATTTCCCACATTATATTGGGCCTTAGCCCCTTCCCCATTAGCCCTCGCACCTTTCCTCCCTCATAAGACCTGACACCAGAACCTAAGGCTAAACCTTTCGGGCGCTTATTCCATCTAAACCTTTCTCCGCGCAAAAAACCATCAGAAAACCTTTGTAAACGCGCGTTCGTGGGTTTTATTAATATTTCGAAATCGACAAATCTCCACCGTTCATTCAAAAGCCGATCCAACGGCGCGGAGCGCGCCTGAAATGGTGGTCCCCGCGCCTGCTTATATCATCCTCCAAACCACCCGGTAATTTCCGCACCACCTTTGCCGGGCAGGCGGTTTTTCCCCTTCACCCAGCGATTCCACTCAGCGGCTGACGCGTGTCCTTATGTACGATTTCCAAAACCGCCATTTCGCGCATTAATCCTCGGACGAGAGCCGGGCAGCGGAATCCGCACGCGCCATCCGATCCATAGCCCTCCATCTGACGGTCGACAATTGTCAGATCTGCGCACTGTTTAACCTCCTGTTCCCCACCCCCATGGCCTCTGTCCATCGCTCCCCGCTGTCGATCTCCGCCCGATCGACGATCCAGATCCATCTATGTGTTGTTGACCATTCTTCATCGCCCAGGCCTCCACGTCACCCGTCCACTTCTCCCGTCCCGCCACGTCACACCACGTGTATGTTCCGTACCCCTTGGCCATCTCGTCACATATAATGTCCCATTCTCATGCTTTTTGATGTTTTTCATCTATTTTTCGCCTCCGCAGCATTTCTCCGCCACTGCCTGGGCTCGTAACGGTTTATTTCATTGAGCAGGTAACATAGAGAGGTCGTTTCAGCATCGCCAACAGATCAGCAGAAAGGATCCAGGGGGGGTTAATGACTGTTATTGATTTAATTAATGTTTAAACCCGCTTTCAAAGGATTAAGGCTCAGTTTGAAGACTGATGAGCACACCGGCAAGTCATAACTACGCTACCCAATAGCAGGGTACTCTTCTCTCAGAAGGATAACTTCCTACAACGTTCTCCATGCCTCCTCGAGCCCAAAAACAGATTAATGTACTGACAGAGCTTCTTAAAGACCGTCTGAGCAGCAATTATGAGGTATGGAGAGACTTGCAGATTTTCCAACCAGTTCATTTATTCCAGAAGGTAGCACAGAGCTCCAGACGCCGTAAGAACTCAAAGAACATATCCAAGGTCAATCTCGACCTGACAGAAGCCTCCAAACAGCCTACAGAGTACAACACAGCGTCATTAAGCAAGAGTGGGCTCGGCCTCCTCCACCATTCTGTCTTAATGAGACTTATTTAATTTGTATCTACTTCTCTGTCTCTCTCTTCTCCTATAAGAACTCCCGAGAACATAATGTAAAGGTTGTTGTTGCCTTGCTGCGGATTTGCAGTTAGAGGGATTCATTCAGACTATTAGAACAGTCTTGGGAGGGAGTAGCAAAGTAGTTTATATTGTAGTAGGCTGGGAGGAGAAAGTATGGATTGTAACAGCCATTGAGCTTATTGTACATGACTGGTTTTGCATCAATTAATCAAGCACATTTCACAGGATCCTGGTCTATTACTATTGGTGATGTTTTCCTCACTCTGTAATTTACATTTCCATAATATTTCATGTTCTTCTGGTAGGCATAAGAAGTATAACATAGGATTCACCCTTGTTAGGTGCCCTATGTTTCCTGCTCTCCCTACCTTTATGTTTTATGCTTGATGTGCTATCTAAGAGTTGATTTTAGCTGATTTAACTAGTGTAGTGGATGTGTTTTCCTGCTCTCTGATGTATGAATCAACTGAATCAGTTCTTAGATGTTCTTGTTATCTCTGCTTGTCCCTTGGAGTGGCTAAAGCTGACCTGGAGTTAAATGACCTCTAGTCTGATCTATAAGCTGCCCCTTCGTCCCTCTTGAGAGCTGCCTTAGAGTATGTCTAAGCAGGTCTGGAGTTAAATGACCTTTGGCTTGATCTATAGACAGAAAATTGGTTGTCTTTCCTTCTTCCACTTTCTCTCCTTAATGTTCCATTCCATCATCTATCTAAAAATATCCTTTGGTATAGATGACTTGCCCTTTGAAAGCCTTGGCTAGTGGATGCATGTAATTACCTTTCATGACTCCATAGCCCAATGGATGGCACAGTTTCGACCCATCCTCTTTGCTGAAACATCCTGCTACCTTGTTCTCTTTCTCCCATTGCTTTCCCAGTCCATGATCTCCTAACCAACCCAACAACCCTTCAACCAAATCATTTTGAACCCCCCTTTGTGCTTTATAACTAGACTAACATCTCATTTTGAGCTTCAAAGATATATCATTCTTAGCCCAATTTGGAGAGATCCCTCTCCGGGCCCAGGAGGGCTAGATCCTAGGGCCCAAAAGTGGTTCTGATGTTGTCTCATCTTTTGGTATTGCCAAATCTGCCAAAACATGGGAACCCCAACAGGTGGAATGAAACATTAAGGAGTGAAATGAAAGAAGGAAAGAAACCCAATTGTAGTCTGGAGATTAGGTCAGATATCATTTAAATCCAGACCTGCTTTGACATACTCAGAGGCAACTCTCAAAGGACACAAAGGGTAGCTTAAGATCAGGTCAGAGGTCATTTAACTCCAGGCCTGCTTCAGCATACTCTGAAAGAAAAACAGAGTTAAGATTTAAACACAGAACTAGGCCTAAGATCAGAGAAGGAATTTTAACCTTCAATGCTTTTGACACCAGCTCAAGGGATCTTAGACAAGGCCAATCTGTTGGAAAAGGACCCTAGTAGATAGGGCTAACTCTAAATCCCCAGTATCCCAATTCTTACAGCTTAAAACCCAACAAGAACATTTAAGCAACAAACTCCAAATTCATACATCAGTAAGCATGGGCTAGACCAACATCTTCAACTGGTTAAATCACATGAATTTGCTCTTAGATACACATTAAGAAGAAAACATCAAAGACAAGAAGAGTAGTGGGAATTAGGGTACCATGCAGGGGTATATCCTAAGCCTGATTTACTGATTCTTATCCGAGAATAATGAACAATATGATAAAAATGAAATAAGATAGGGAAACATCACTCGTAATATAGACCAAGATCCTGTGAAATTGCTTGTTCAATTGATGTGAAAAACCAGTCACATACTCTGAGCTCAATGGCTGTTACAGTCCAAACTTTGTCCTCCCAGCCTACTAAATTACAAACTACTCAGCTGCTTCCCCCAATAACAGTTCTAACAGTCGAATGAATCCCTACAACTAACAACAACCCTTACAATATGTTCTACGGGAGTTCTTATAGGAGAATGAAATAGCAGTAGTAGATGTGAATTAAATTGACTCATTAAGATAGAGTGGAGACAGAAGGTTGAGCCTACTCTGCTTAATGACTCTACACTATACTCTATAGTTTGGTTCGAAGTCTTTGTCAGGTTGATAGCAACCTCAGATGTGTTCTTTGAAATACTTCTTTGACTGTAAGGTATTCTGTAATTGCCTTCTGAAACAAGTAACATGGATGAAAGTCTGCAAGGTCTCCCATAATTCCACAAATGTTGTCCTAACAGTTCCTTAGAAGCTTCTATCAGTGTAATAACCTTTCAGGGCTCGAGGGGGCATGGCGACTTCTGTTGGAAGGTGTACTTTCTGAGAAAGTGTACTGCTGATGCTGAAACACATATATGGCTTGTTTCATGTGCTGCGCTTTAGGCCTTATTAGGCCTCTTGATCATCTTCACATTCTGAAAACTGCGTCCTTGTCCTTTAACCATCGGATTACAATCATTAATCATTAAGCTTAAGATCAGGTCAGAGGTCATTTAACTCCAGGCCTGCTTCAGCATACTCTCAAAGAAAAACAGAGTTAAGATTTAAACACATAACTAGGCCTAAGATCAGAGAAGGACTTGTAAACTTCAATGCTTTTGACACTAGCTCAAGGGATCTTAGACAAGGCCAATCTGTTGGAAAAGGACCCCAGTAGACAGGGCTAACTCTAAATCCCCGGTATCCCAATTCGTCTAGCTTAAAACCCAACAAGAACATCTAAGCAACAAACTCCAAATTCATACATCAGTAAGCATGGGCTAGACCAACATTTCAACTGGTTAAATCACATGAATTTTCTCTCAGATACACATTAAGCAAAAAACATTAAAGACAAGAAGAGCAGTGGGCATTAGGGTACCATGCAGGGGTATATCCTAAGCCTGATTTACTGATTCTTATCCGAGAATAATGAAGAGTAT
>JAXQQM020093244.1:0-108102 GCA_034641835.2 Pinus albicaulis
GTGGAGGCCAGGAGGAACCGATCTGGGAGGATAAAGAGGTTCTAGGATACCAGCTGTAGGGGGAGGGCCAGGAGGAGGAGGTCCGACTGGCTGAGATGAATGGCTAGAAGCGGGTTGCGGAGGGCGAGGGGGAGGTTGCTGACTAGCCGAGGCAGGCCGTTTACGGGCAGCCTGAGACGATTGCATCATGCAAACATTCAAGGGGCTGGGATCAGTGATGGGAGGGGGAGGAAGGTTAGGGAAAGTTCCAAGCAGGGAGGAATCTTTGTAAACGCCGGGGGAGACACTAGTCAAAGAATCAACGGTTTGCTTGTTGGCTACAGAAGAGATAGTCGTCTCAGGGGAGGTCTGAGATTTTGGCTCATGATATGTCAACTGGTCAATGGTGACTATCTTTCCATTATGGGGGAAAGACATCTTGCGAAAGACCGCGGATGGGACAGCAGACATAGCATAGGTGTAGCTTTGCCCCAATAGAATGTTGTAATCTAGCGGGGCGTCGATGACTTCGACGTCAACGCAAACAGTCTTACCGGCGAGGGTGATAGGACAATTACGAAACAGGCCAATGGGCTGGGAGGCATGACCGTCCCACGCTCGAAGGGTGATCGTGGAAGGGGCCAGCTCAGGAGAGCCGAGTTGCTTCCAAACCGAAGCGGACATCACGCATGTGGATGCCCCCTCATCAATTATACATCGGGACACGTTGGCGTTCCAAATTTTGACTGGGATTTGGAAGGCGACGGAAGGAGGAAGGGGAGGATGGTTCGATTGAGTGGCATCGAAAACAATCATTTGGTCATCAGCAGGATCTACAACGCCCACGACAGATAATAGAGCCTTCTTTTGGGAAGGGCATGACTGGAGGAGTTCCAATGTGGAAATGGCAGCAGGAGACTGCGCCAGATCATCTACTATGCTATACGAATGAGCGGCTCGACCAGAAGCAGCATTTCGACGTAATGGTCCCTTAGGAATCTTGGTATGGACCTCAACTTTGGGTTGAGGGATATGTAAGGGACCACTGGATGTCGAAAGAGGCTCTGTAGAACCTGAAGAGGGAGGCTCGGGGGCAGACTGAGCAGGAGGCTTGGGGTACTGACGAGACCGAGTTTGAAGGTGAAGATCGACAGATGGGGTAGGATCGGAGTGCATCATAAGGATCTGGTAATCAGAGGAACCAGAAATGGAAGGGGGGGCGGCTACCTGGCTGTCGGGCGGTTGGGTAGCCACGAATCCTTGCTGAGGGAAAGGATCAGTAAACACAGCTGGCTGGGTAGTGGCCACATTAGGAGGAGCATGAGGGGAGGCGTGCTGTCTGCGCAATGTGGCTTGAGACTCCCACATCTGCCGCATCTGGGGTAAGAGGGGACAATCGTGGGTGTAATGACCATAAACACTGCAACACGAACAAGGCTTACTTGTGCGAAGCGGCCTGTCCGGCTTGGGCTGAGTGCCCTGTTACTGGTTGGCAGTGTTAGGGTCCACACCAAGATTGGGTCCACGGGTACCGGGGGCAGATTGGTTTGGGTTGCCTCTCCGCCTTCTTTGAGAAGAAGGGGGATTAGTCGCACCCTGCTGTGCAAATACTTGCCCTGGAGGGGGCTGTAGGTGCTGGTGCTGGGTTTGAGGAGGCAAGGGAGGAGGAAGCGCATATGCTGGAGGAGCTGGCGCACCAGGCTGCGGATAAGGGTAATGAGTAGGTTGGGCAACATTGAGGTAAGCAGGAGGTTGGGAAAAAGGAGGAGGCATGCCGTATCCTGGATACATGCTACCGGGAGGGGGGAGAGTGCTGGAGGAGCTGGCCCCTCCCTGAGGGAGACCATAGCCCATAGGAGGTTGAGCGTATGGATGGGAAAGGGCTCCAACGATACCGTCGGCGGAATGAGATGCCCTCGGGGCGTTAGCGCCACCGGGCCTGGGGATGTCAGGAAGAACGGTATAAACATAACCAGATTGAGCGTAGATCAGGTCATATTTCAAGGCTATTTGGAGGGCGGCTTCTTTAGTTTGAGGAAAATGAGAGGCGACATCTTTGCCGATGGGAGCGGGAAGGGTGCGAAGGAACCAGTCCATGTAAACCCGATCTTCGAAGGGAGGGGCTCGACATAAGCTCCGTCTTCTTCGCCATTCTTGAACATGGGCGGAAAGGCGTGTTGAAGAGGATTGCTTGAAGGAGGTCAAGAGCTCCGTGCCAGTATCGTATCGGAGAGGGAGCTGGAAGTACGACAAAAAGGCTTGGGCAAGAGTCTCAAAGGTGGTATGGGTAGAGGTGGCTTGTTCGACATACCATTTAGAAGCTTCGCCGGTGAGCGTGCGTTGGAACAAATGAAGACGGATGGAGTCATCAGTAATGGAATTGGAGGAACACCACATGTGGAAAGATCGGACATGATTGGTTGGATCTTCGCCATTAAGGCCCTCAAACTTAGGGATGTCGGAGGGGAGCTTGGTTGGCATAGCAGGCCAATTACCATTGTGGTGAATGGGGTCATTGATCAACTGATGGAAATCGGGGAGGCTGAGGCCTGCAATGTACGGCAGCACAGGGGTGGCCGGGGTAGTTCTTGTGGCGGTTCCGCTAGTAGTAGGGCCGGCATTAGGGCCGGGAGAACCGCTAGCGTTAGGCCCTGGACCAGACATAGTGAAGGTGACAGGGGGAGAACCAGGAGGATAAGGAGGACCCGATGAATCAGGAGAGGAGTCGGAGTGCGGACTCGAAGGTGGACTGGCTCGACGACGGCGGGGCGGAGCAGGTCGATCGACCGGAAACTGAGGATGAAGGCCAAGAAGTCTCCGGGAAAGGCGCCTTGGGGGCACAATGATGACAGGAAGAAGGAAACCGACAAGGGAAGAAAGGGACAGAATCAAGCGATGTCAAGGGCAGATAAGGTGCAGTGACAATTGATTTTAGAGTCTTTGCCAGGCGGTGTTAACCAGGCGCTTCTTCACTTAGGGTCAGTGTGTGGTGTGCATTAATTTTAATTTTTTAAACCCTTTTCGTTTTGAGAGCAAGAAAAAGTGTGCTGCGTAACTGAAAAGAAATCTGCGTAGAACAATATAGATTGTTGAAAGGACAGAACATTTAACAGCTAACTATGCATCAATCTAACCCAAAAAGGCGGGTCTCTCAAAACTACTCTAAAAGAGGGCAAAAATCTACTCAAAACACACATAAAAATAGGTCAATAGATCTAGGGTCGAAAGGGATAGGGATCTAGAGGATAAAGTTGCTGAAAAGAGGTGCAGATCACAGCCAAGAGACAGAGGCAAGGTGGCTGGAAAAAGGAAGGAAATCAGCAAAAACGGAGGGGGCAAGGGGGAGGCCCAGAAAGTAGGTCCAAACAAAATGACAGGAGGTGATTTGAAAGGAAGAAAGGCTGATTTCAAAGGATCTGAAAGGGAGGTAACAGATCTGGAAAAAAGGAGGCTGAAGCTCTGAAAAACAGACGGCTGAAACAACTAAAAATCTTCCACAAAAAGTGGACGGTACTAAAGCCCTAGGGGGCTAGGTTCCCACTTATATGAGTAAAAATAGATCAGAACTTGGTCAAAGCGGGCTGAGACCATTTTGGAGGACCTTTGGCGAAGACATGGAAGAAATAAAACCGGGAGAATTGCGGAAAATTCTTGAAAAAGTGTGGAGTCGCATTTCGACACGATTTGATGCGAGTCGAAACAGGCTGAAAAGTGCGACCTGGAGGTCCAGGTCGCAGGTTTAGGGCCAAAAAGTGCGACCCCTTGTTCCGGTTGTCTCGGCGGCAGATTTTCAGAAAAGTTGTCGTCTCAGCTGCGACTGGTGTCGCTTACCTGCGCAATAGGGCCAGAAACACACAGAAGTTAGAAATTTTAATGTTTTAGGGTTTTATGTGAGAAAAACAACATAAAAATAGGAAAAATAAACAGCTGAAAAGAAACCCTAGGGTCTGAAGTAGCTGGATATGTAGGAATATGAAAAACGACAACGGTCGTAATTTAAAACCCGTGTGGAGTCGCCATTTGTTAGTATGAATCCTTTGTCGAAGTGTACGAAAAAGGACCACTTTAGCTACGCATAACTAATAGCCCTAACAACAAAAGTGGCTGCCAATATCTTCAGATCTGCGGTTAGTTATACAAGAAAAGAGCTGCAAAATACCAGATCTATGCATGGAAAGACATTAAGCAGTAAAAAGAAGGGTTTTCTCCATATACCAATAGACAAGACAAGAAAAATTTTTGAAATAATTTTTGTATTAATGGGGCACCTGTGAGGAAAACTAGAAGGAGTATCCAATTCCCCTCAGTGGGATGGGTTCTTGGAAATCCTCAGCACTTAAGATCTAAGATTTCTCTCTCTAGTTGGTGTAGAAAACCCAATGCAAAGAGTAGAGCTCAATGGGAGCAAATAATGGAGATGTGTGACCAAGTGTATAGATCCAGAGTGATCTAATAGGCAACAACAGGTGAAGAATGATGGGAAAAAACCCTCCTATTTATAACAAAATATTGGGTCATTCTAGATCTTGGTGCATGGGTTAACCAAATCTAGATCCACTTTTTATGGAATATTTTATTATATTTGTTGGAGGGAAAAGGTATTTGACTTGGGTCAAATCCCTTAATTTGTTAAAAATAAATAAATAAATGATTTATTTATCTTTTTAAGGGAGCGGTTAGAAGATAATCAAATAAATAATGATTTATTTAATTATTTAAGGAAGTGGTTGAAAGATAATTAAATAAATAGTGATTTATTTAATTATTTGTAGGTGATTTGGTCATATTTAACAAGGAATATTATCTAAATAAGGTTTAAATAATTATTCCTAGAAAATAATAAGATAAATAAAGGTTTATCTAATTAATTTCTTTGATTTTTGGTTAAACATGACTGGGAATAATAATTAAATTATGGTTTAATTAATTATTCCATGAGGAAAATCAAAAAAATATGGGTTTGTTTAATATTTCCTTTTGGGGTTTCCTGTTTTAACATAGTGAAAGCAGTTTTACTTAGGGTAAAACTGGTCTTACATGGTGTACTTGGGTCCATCTAATGAAAATAAGTTAGATGACCAAAAAATGGTATGTGATTTTTATTGGCACTTATCTTCCAATAGAGGTGTCCTCGACATTATCCTTCATGTAATTCATGCTTGATCTTATCTGCATCATTCTTAGGCAAACATTTAAGAAATAATCCACTTGCATTTTTCCAATATAGAAATTTATCCAAAATGTAGTAGTTAACATCTTTCAACTTTAAAAAACTTGCCTTTGTTTTAGAAAAACCGGGAGGTGTATTCAAATTGAGAAAAACATATAAAATATCAGCATACCAAGATGAAAACAGAAAATGATCTTCAATAATGGGAATTAACAACTCCTCCTGTTCATCTAATGCATTTATCATGTTTATATCAAAAGCTTCAAAATTAGACTCAGCCATTAATCTTGCTAGTCCTTGGAATTGTATGAGCTTAGTGGGCTTGATATCTAAATCATATTCAAGTATCACAGCAATCCACTTTCCTCTTTTTCCATCTGGATCCTGGGTTAGAATATATTTCACAACTAAATTTGGCACAAAGGCAATTATGTGGGAGTGTAAAATGTAAACTCTAAAGTCTTTTAAGGCTTTGACTAAGGCAAAGGCCTGTTTTTCCATGATATTGTACCTCATAGGTGCATCTCTCAATGCCTTACTAAAGAATGCAATTGGCCACTCTTTTCATCTAGAGTTTTTCTGTAATAGGAAAGCAGCCACTGTGTGTTCTGATGCAAATGAAAAAATGAAAAAATCTTTTGTAACGTCGGGACTAATGAGAACTGGCGTTTTGGTTAATGCTTGTTTTACCAGTTCAAATGATTTCTTTGCTTCTAAGGTCCATTTAACTCCTCCTTCTTTCTTTAACATGTTTGTTATGTTTCTAAGGAGTTCAGCTAAGTTGGGTATGAACCTTCTCAAGAAATTAATCTTCCCAATGAAAGATTGAAGTTCCTTGATGTTTCTTGGATGGTTGATTTGCAATATACCATCAATTCTCTTTAGGTATATCTTTATCCATTCTTCTGATATGATTTGCCCAAGTAGTTTACCTTCTTGGATACCAAACATTGTTTTCTTTGGATTTAAAGATAACCCATATTTTCTGCATTTCTCAAAGACTTTTCTCAAGTGTTCTAGGTGTTTTTCATCTGTTTTGGAAAAAACAGTGATATCATCAAGGTAAATAATGATGAAGTAGCCTAATTCTTCTGAAAATGCAATATCCATGGCTCTCTGAAATGTAGCACCAACATTCATTAAACCAAAGGGAATTTTCACATACATGAAAGTGCCCCAAGGTGTAGTAAAGGTTGTCTTGAGTTGATCATCATGATGTACTAATATCTGATTGTATCCTGAGAAGCCATCTAGCAAAGAAATTCTTTTAGAACCAACTAACTTTTGTAAAATGTGATCCATCTTGGGTAAAGGGTAGTTTTCCTTTAATGAAGCTTTGTTTAAGTTCCTAAAGTCAATACAAAGCGTTATTTATCATGTTTTCTAATACAGACAATAATTCCAGTTTCATGCATTTTCTTAATTTCATTCTCAACCAAAGGTAATTGAACAGGGTTGATTCTGCGCAATTTTTGCTTAAAAGACTTTTGATTTTCTTTAAGGGGTATTTTGTGTTGAATTATCTCTGTGTCGTAGGATTTTAAATCCTCATAAATCCATGCAAATACATCAGAAAATTCCTTAAAGAGCTCAATATATTTCAGTTTGATCATTTTTTGTTTTTGTTCACTGCCTATGTTACATTCTTCAATTTCAGTTTCAACAGGTTCCAGTTTTGGTTTTTTGGCAACATCATTGAAATCAAACAACTCTTCTAATGGGACCAGTCCTTTTGGCAATCTTTGAGTATTGGATTGCAGTGTTTCTAAATCTTCTTTTTCTAAATATGCACTAACTTCTGTGGTCTGTTCAAGTTTATTAGCTAACATATTTATCTCAACAATCTCTGGAGACTGTACTTCTTTATCAAGAATATTTTCTTCCATAGGACAGTCTGATTCATAATATGAATCTGAACTTAGTGGCTTAAGTTCATTTCTGGACTGTAGGAAGTCTTCTATTTGTTTATCTCCATCAAACACTAGCCAATATTTTTCATTTTCTGGGACAACTGGTCTAAATTTGATTTGGGAAGTACATTGTTTGTTTTCATAAGCTGTTATACAAGTTCTAGTAGCAAAGGCTAAACCATTGGCAGAGATATTTTGGTTTCTTAGGACAAAAATAAGTTGGAATTCGTCAAATGTTTTCAATAAATCCATGACATAATTTCTATAGGGTCTAAGTCTAGGGTGTTTGGCACTATATTCCCCATTCACTTGCTTAATAATAAACTCTGAATCTCCCTGAACTCTTATCCTTTTGGCCCCTAATTTCTTCAATAAGTGTAGGCCTAAAAGGAGGGCTTCGTAATCAGCAATGTTATTGGTACATTGAAAGTTTAACCTACAGGAATGCCCTTTAGTATGATTGTTCTCAGTGTTATGTATCCATATGCCTGCTCCGACATCGCTCTTTGTACAAGATCCATCAAAATTCATACTCCAAAGAGGACTGTTTTCATAATTACTAGTTTGACTAGTATCCTCTTTATCTTTGGTGCTTTTGGATTGCTCTTGAAAATCAGCACCATGTTGAAATTGTTTTAGTTCCTCATATTCTTCATCATGTTGAGGATTCTTCTTTAGACTCTCAAAGTTGACAACCAATGGATGACTATTTTGTAGCTCTAGGCCTATGATTAGTTTGTTGTGATTTTCTATTTTGGAAAACTGTTTTGATACTTTTATCTTGTCTTCCTCTTTTTCTGTGTCTGCCACTATATTACAGTGAGAAGTGGCCACTAAGTCAGTTAAGGTTTCCTGCTCATTAAATGTTTCATGATTGAAAAGAATAAATGATTCAAGGCTTGTATGTACAGAATAAAGAGGAGAGTTTTATGGTCTCTCTTGGCTACTAACCATGTATTTCATATGAGATTCCCTATAAAGTCTTCTAGTTTGATTAAAAATAGGGATAGTAGTATATATCATATCCATTTGCATTGTTCCTTGTAACTTAGCTCCCCATGATCTTGATAACAACATACCATACTTGGGGGGTACATCAGCCACTACAATATCCATCTCTAAACATTTGGCTGGTATTTGTGCTAAGTTAACACAGAGGTATTTGATCAAACCTAAATATTTCACTCTACTGGAGTCGAAGGAGTATACATCTTTGTATGGTCTAGTGATTTCAAGGCCTAAGCTCTCCATTACTACTTTGGGCATTAAATTATGAGAGGCCCCAGAATCATGCATGGCATTGTGTAAAATTTTGTCAAGAATTTTCAAACTAACATAAAAAGTATGAACTAGCACTTCTTGGTATCTACCCTCAATCTTAGGACCAAATAAAAGCTTTGGTTGGTCATCATTGAGGTTGACAGTGTCATTATTTTTTTCTATGTTGAAATAATTCAAAATTTGTGATCTATATACATCTTGGGTGACTAATTGAGTGAGGGGAACAGGGATTTTGATCTTGGCAATTTCCTGTTCCAGTCTAAAAGGCATCTGATTTTTTACAATGTTTGTTTCAGCCTTGTTGATCACCATTCTATCAGCAAAATCAGCTTGTTGATTTCCTCTATTTACATTGTTCAAAATTGTTTTTATAGGAGCACTAGCTAAGGTGCTAACGCTGCTAAGATCTGAACTTTGTTTTTCATTAATTTGAGTGCCTTTTTCTTTGTTTTGATCAGAATTTATAGCCACTGTTTTGTAGCTTTGGCTTTGTTCATAGGGCTGTTTTTTGCAGAATGTTTAAAGGTTTTAGTCTTGGGAGATTCCTGATTCTTTTTACTCCTAATGACATATTCTTTTTGAGGTTCTATGATGACATTTTCCAGCTCTTGATAGTAATATTCATCCTTTTCTCTTTTATCATCATAGGGTGTGTATAGACCTTGTTTCCTATTGTAATGAACATCAAAATTATCATTTTCTACTCCCAACATGTTTATGTCATCTTCCTCTGTTTGTTCAATGGTTTCTTCAACGTCACTTACATAGTTTTTATGAAAAGGAGGTGTAATCTGTTGGTCATCCCCCCTTGGTCTGTTTTGAGGTTGGTTTCTCCTAAAATTCTGATTTTGATTTTGAGGTTGATTTCTGTTTTGGGGAGTTGATTGGTTTTGACTAGCTTGTGCTCTCTTAATTATGCTCATTTCCTTCATAATTTCCTCCATCATCCTTTCCATTTTAGAGCTAGAGGTGGAGGGTGTAGATTCCTCCCTAAATGATACTTTCTTCTCATTCCTCATCCTTGCTCTTTTCTCCATCAAATTTACTTCCACAGCTAAGGCTCCTTTTTTCATATATTCTAGAGTTAAAGGGTCTCTTTCTCTTAGCTGATAGGCCATTTCAAGATCAAATCCTTCAGGAAACTTGTTCAAGGCTGAGCCTTGTGGAGGTTTCACTTCTGGGGGTAAGGCATTATACACACTATTGAATCTAGTGCAATAACTTTGAACACTTTCCCCAGTTTTTCTTTTCAGGTTATTATAATTTGCAAGTATTTGGAGAGGGTTTTTCTTAAATTCCCACTTGTTTAGGAATAATTGATGGAGGGCTTGAAGGTCATTGATACTATTAGGGGTTAAGCCTTTGAACCATTTTCTTGCTTCTCTTCCTAAACTTTGAGAAAATAATCTAAGTTTGATAGTTTCATCATCTATCTCATTTCTGTCAAAATAGTCATTCATCTTGTCCACATGTTGTGAAGTAGTAGTAGCACCACTGCCATCATACAATGGTATCTTGGACTGATAGTCCTATGGAATATTGACTAAAGGTAAAGGAAGGACTAAGAGAGCATACCATGTTGCCATGATGGGAGGTTGTGGAAAAAGTGGGAGTTTTACAAGTGGAGGGGGTTGATGGAATGGTGTAGTTTGAACAGTGGATGTGTAGGTAACATAAGTGGATGGACCAACAAGAGATTGTTGAGTAGATCTAGGGTGAGAGAAACCGAAATTATGAAGGAAATGCAAATCAGGTGGAGTAGTTTCTCTGCTACCAGGATGTTCACTTCTATCATGGGATGAAGGTGGAGGCTCAAAATCTATCTGATCTATATCCTCAAGTGACCTAGTTCTGAATGGGTTTCTTAAGTCAACTTGTGAATCTTGTAGAGCTGCAAGGTTTTCAGGGACTGAATTAGCTCTATGGAGTGACCTAAAAATAGTTGAAGTATTGGCCTTAGGGGATTTCCTAAGGTTTCTTTCAGGATTATCACTATCTTAGGAGGATTTGGGTCAGGATAGGCTCGAGTATGGATTCTTCTAGAAGCCACTATGCTATGCTTTTAGACCTAACAACAAGAAAATTCTAACCAATATGACAATATTTAGGAGGCTAACTGATCTTTGGAAAGAAAAATTTAATCCTCAAAGTCTTCTTAACTAAGTTTGGATGATGTTATGATAGTAATGGGTTTACCAATGGAGTCTTTAGGTCTGTTTATGATTGTGGAGTCACCAGGTGGAAATTTTTAGCTTGTAAAAGGTAAAATGTTTTATGGTCCACCACCATTTATTGATTTGAATACGAATCTGACATATTTTTGGGTTTTCTGATTTTTTTCAGTCCTATGGGTTAGGAGAGTGTCCTAAATCTGTTTCAACACTTAGCTATGGTGATGAGATAGAGAAATTTTACTCTTATGGCTTAGCTAGCTGATTCCTTCAAGGCTTGATAAGGTCTATGAGAATCCTAAGGATTACTTAGTTTTTCACTTATTCAAATAAGTCCTATCATGATTACCAACATGCTTGGTAGTGCCTAAAGGAAGCTACTTATACCGCACAGAGTACTGAGCATTTTTTTTTAAGGATTTTACTCAGAATCTCCCAGCTGAGTCACCAGAAATGTTATGTCCCTATGATTTTAGTAGGTTAGCAAGACTAAAGCTA
This sequence comes from Pinus albicaulis, assembly GCA_034641835.2. NCBI lineage: Eukaryota > Viridiplantae > Streptophyta > Pinopsida > Pinales > Pinaceae > Pinus > Pinus albicaulis. The sequence goes on from JAXQQM020093244.1 coordinate 11,010, forward strand.
CAGAGACAAAATTTGAACCACTTTGGGATTCTAGGATCTAGCCCTCCTGAATCCAGAGAGGGATATCTCTTATAAGTGTGTTTAAATATGTGATCGTTAAGGCTTGAAAGGTGATATTAGGCTAGTTATGAAGAACAAGGTTTTGGTTTGTTTTGGTTGGGCAAAGATATAACGAAGGTGAAGGAAGTCTAAATGAAGGGTGAAGGTGTATGAAAGTGAAGGAATGATTCAACTAATAAAATAGGCAAGGAGCAGCTTCAATCCATTGGCCTATGGAGACATAAGAGGACTTAATTGAAACAACAAGGTTCAAGAGTGGTCCATGGGGCAAGTCATCTATGTCAAAGGATTTCTTTATGTTGATTTTATGGAATGAAACAATAATAAAGGGAAATCAAACAAATGAAGGAACAAAGGGCAGCCTAAGATTAAGTAAGTACTTTGAAACTATCCTACTTTTTCCATGCACTTAATAAAAGACATAAAAGAAATCTAAGATCAGGTAAGTACTTTGAAACTATCCTGCTTTTGAGGTACTTTCAATAGAAAACATTTAAATCACTTAGAATGGCTTAAGATCAAGTAAGGACTTTGAATCCATCCTTCTTTCAGCATATTCAAAAAGAAAACGTTCAAGATAAACATAAAAAGTAGTCTAAGATCAGGTAAGGAATTTGAACCTATCCTGCTTTCAAGATACTCTTAGGGAAACTTTCAAAAAACCTTTGGAGGAAGAACTAGAAGACAGGGCAAACCATATACTTTCCAAGTCCAACACTACTTAGCAAGTAATGAAAATAACATTCAAGAACAACGTTTAAATTTTAGACAGTAAGACGTGGGAACACCAACATTCCTTAATTGCTTGGACTGTATTAAATCATTATTAAATATACAATTGGAGGAAAACATAAAGATAAATCTTATTAGTGAGAGTAGGGTACTTATAACAGTAAACCCTAGCTCTATATTTGTTGTTCTTTATCAGAGAAAGTGGAGAGAATGGAAACAAAAAGAAAATAACAATTTACAATAAGAAACACATCACCATTGACATAGACCAGAATCCCATAAATCATCTTGTATTTGATGTTCAAACTAGTTACAATCTTCAAGTCCAGTGGGTCTCTACAGCTTCAAACTTCTCTTCTCAGCTTAGGTATCTTCAATTAAAAATAGTGCTACAGCAGCTTCAGTAAAATATTTACATGCAACAGATATCCAGAGACCAACCTTTATCTCATCTTGTACAGAAGTATTTATAGAAGAAATGAGGAGGTGGGATGAGAGAAAAGATCTCTAGGCTCAATTAATACAGTTTAATTCTTCTCGGCCTTTGAGGGGCTCAATGGAGAAGCTTTCTCATATTTCCTCTGAATCAATTTATTTTCATTAAGTATTAAGCATGATGGGCAGATTTTGTTGACTTTAAAACTCTTAGGAGAGTTAGCAATAACTCTGGCTGTCTTTAGGCAAAATATCACTGACTTAGGCAATAAAACTGCCTTCTTTTGATTCATTGAAAGATGCAGGTGGCACTTTGCTAGTTGGAAAGGATTCAATTAGCCTCTAATGTGGCAGTGGAGGCTTTTCGGACTGATAGATTTCTTTTTTTTATCCTAAAACACCTTTAATTTGTCTTTGCTCTGTGTTTTAGGCATAATTAGCCTTAATCTTCATCTTCATGTCTTTATCCTGTGCTGACTGTGGATTAGGCATTTGATTCTCGAATTGTGCCCTAATCCCTTTAAACTCTATTTAAAATCATTAATCTTCACTTTTTCTCTGGTTTTATCCTTTGACACTGATACTCTTTGGCTGTTTGATATTCACTGTGTTTTGCTATGTTTTGCAGGCATGTAGAGGTTTTTTGGCTTCACAAATTCTCATGAGGCACAATTGGAATCATAATTTGAATCGTGTCGATTCACCTTCTTCATGAATAAATGGCCTGGGGATCGTCATCCCTTTCTTTTGTTTCATTTTAAAACTGCAAAAAAAACCTTAATAACCTACAAAAAAAAAACAAAATTTAAGAAAATCTATGAAAAATGGGTTAAAGGTTGCTTGGAGATCTTGGGTGCAAGATTAAATCATGGCCGTTGGATGAAAACAACCAACGGTCGAGATCACTTGATGTGGTAAATCGGTAGTCGGTTGGGTGAATGAAGTTAAGATTAAGTCTAGGCCATTCAATCATGACGATGAATGGTAGAGATTGATTAGGAATTTATAATGTGGAGGAGGAAATGGTATAACAGAATGGAGGAAATTTAATCAGGACCATCGGATTTGAATGATGGACAGTTAAGATCTTCTGATGAAGCATTAGGGAGCAAAAGGGAAGGGAAAATGACTTGGTTTCGCAGAGTATTATGAGTCGTTGGATCTAAAAAATGAATGGAAAATATTAAAAGCGAAATAACACTGTGGAGGGTAGGTGGTTTGGCGAAAAACCATTAGTGGTTTTCGCAAAATTTTTGGGGGGTGAGCAGTTTGCCCAAGAAAAATGTGATACGATACACTTGTCGACGCATTTCCTTTTCAATACCACCAGTTTTGGAATTTTTTCTGGTGTTAACATTCTATCGTAAAAGTTTTGTGAAATGCAATCTCAGCCGTTGGATCAAAGGGCCGAGATCTGACGGTGCGGAAAGATTGAGGTGGAGGAAGTTGCGCAGGATAGATCTTGACCGTCGGATCTATAGGAATGGACAGTGAAGATCTGTCAAAGGGGGAGAACGAGAAGAGTGAGGTTTGAAAGCAGAAGTGTTTGTGGGTCATTGGATTTGAGATAATCAACGATGGAGATCTAATCCCAGCATCGGGATGGTGGAGAATTGCGTTAGGGGTGAGCACGATGCGATTAAGCACTAGCCGTTATATTTTTCTGAATGGATGGTTAGATTTGAATCAGTGATCACAAATTAGAGGAGACAAGAAGATGGCCTTTTGAGATTTGCGCGATGCGACTGAGCATTGTTTGTCGGATCTGGGAGTAAGATCGATGGTTAGTACTCAGTCGGAGGGGTAATGGAGAAAGGATATGGATGGAGTGCGACGAGATCTTAGCTGTTGGTTCTTGTGGATTTGACGGCTAAGATTCAATCAGGGAGATCAGCGTCAGAGGAAGAAAATGGAAAGAATAAAGGGAAATTTGCGATGTGATGATGTAGGGACCGTCAGATCAGAAGGATGATTGACGACTGAGGTTTGCTTTGAGGGATCGCATCAGAAATTTTGAAAGACACAAAAAAAAGAAGGACCCATGCGGATTTGTGATGCGATGAGCCGATGGCCATTGATCGGTTTAGATCGACGGTCGATATTCGTTGAAAATTTGAATTGTCAGGTTTTATTAAAATACAAAGGAAAGTTGGGTTTTATGAAAATACAAAGCAAAAAAGGGTTCGGGAAAGGGTTTTAAGCCCTTTAGCACTCGGTTGCAGGGCTTAAGGTTTTATGAGGTAGAGGCTTAAAGAAAATAAGCCCTTGGGGGCTTAAGTCCTATATAATATAAAAATGGTGCTTTATATCAGATAAAAGGGTTTTTCAAGACTAAAACAGGGTTCCGATAGAGGAGATAAGAGTTTTTAAACCAAATGAAAGGTGAACAAATGGTTTTAAAGGGTATTTGGAATGAATTAGAGGGATAGATGAAGGTTTATTGAGAGATTTTATGGAGGAAAAAGGATGAAGAATGGAATTGTTTTATGAGTGAAAGGAGGAGTGAAAATGATGGAAAATGGGCCTTTTAAGCAGTGTTTCTCTTGGCAAATAGCAGGTTCTCTTGGATAATGAGGGAAACAACAGTGACGATTAACTCAGAGGATAAAATATCATCATAAGACTTTAAGAACTAATAATTTGGCCATGAATTTTTTCTTAAAGGCTAAAAAATATTTTAGCCACCATTTGATATGACAAATTTTTATAGGTGGCTAACAATCTGTGTCTTATTTTCATGTGATTCAGTGTATGTGTGTGTGTGTGTGTGATCATGTTTGAGACCTATTATGTGTTATTAATCTCTTTTCTCATTGATCTCATAGTTATTCAATTTTGGAGTCCTCCTATGTCATCACATATTGCATAAGTGATGAGCATAATCAACCTTCTAATCAAGTGAGGAGTACACTGCACAATACTAAGACTCATTTATGAGACCCTTATTCCTTGGACCTGTGCATTGTGCCCATATTGAGGATATTCTCCTCCAACTGTACATTGTGCAACCTCAGAGCAAACACCTATAACCTTGTTGCTTACACATGCCCATTTCATAATCCTTGATCCATCTTTCCCTATATTGTGCATTATGCAGTATCAGAGGAAAATAGGATCATATTTGAACCATTTGAATGCTAAATTGCTTAATATCAAGATAAAAATTCTTAGCTACTGCACACTATGTAGTTACAGTTCCCAAAATTTCCTCTATTATCTCCTACACTTTCTCTTTGTGCAATTCATTGGAAAAAATTTCCCTTATTGTACAATGTGAAGTATTTATGGATAGGTCCATGCTTCAACCCTTGCAGTGCTCAACTCCAAAATACATGGATCCTCTCCCTCAAGCACTATATATTTCACAATCACTTTGCCTAAGCTTACTATTCTTACCTCCTCAACTTATCCAATGTGCAATTCATGCCTTAAATATCCCTTTCCACTTCTCATTGTGAAATCACAGTGCATAGACCTTCATTCCTTATCTCATGACTCTTTGCACTATTCCCAAGAAGGCATATCCTTCAACACTTGGGTCATGTCTCATCACAATTAGCTTTTTCACAATATAGAATAGGTGATTTTCTGTCTAATGTTGTCTTGTTATGGGTGACTTTCATTTGTAGATGCTATCATCCTATGATGTAAAGATGATGCTCAAGGATGTCATTAAGAAGAGGTTACAATAATGAAACTTGTGGAGATGGAACACAAATATGCTACCATGCAAGAGTAAAGGAATCTTGGACCATGACAAAGATATGGAAACTTAGGTTGACTCCAAAGGTTCCAATATATATCCATACCATTTGGAGGGTGAAGATGAAGTATAAGTTATATCTATCATGAAGGATTGAAGACATAGAAAATTTGAGGATAATTTGGTGCTAATACATTACAATGAAGTATGATGTTTGTTATGACAGGAGCTCCAAAAATAGATTACAAGAGAGATCAACGCCTTAGAAATAATCGGCTTTGAGGGGGAAACATCCTTTACATTACATAAATTAACAATTCATGGATAATAAAAATGAAAAAACATCCTTATATATATAGGAGTCCACAGGGTCACAATATAATCCTAGTCGACCTAATAATAATAATTTAAGGGCGCAATAATAACAATATGGGGGGTTATAGGGGTAAAACAATAACAATAAGGAGGCTACACTAACAACAATAAGGGACTACACTAGTAGTATAGGTAGCTTACATGCCACTCTCCTTCAAAAAAGTTTTTTCCAACGCTTGATTAGCTCGGGATGCTTTTGTTTAAAATTCTCATCCTCCCATGTAGAATCATTAGTGGGTAAGTTCTTCCACTTGATGAGATACTTTGAAATTGATCGACTTTGTATCTCTTGAGTTCTTCGTTCCATGACTGCTTCAGGTTCTTATATTATTTTTCCTTTCTCATCAAGTTCTTGCAATATTGTTTGAACTCGAATTTTGTCACCTATAACCTTATTTAAGCATGAAACATAGAAAAATGGATGCACTCATGAAGAAGCAAGAAGATCCAATTTGTATGCCATAGTACCAATATTTTTCAACACCTTGTAAGGACCATAGTATTTATTTATTATCCTTATTATATTGATTGAGGGACATTTGTTCATATGGTTGTAGCCGTAAAAATAACCAGTCTCCTACATTAAAAATTCTCTCACTGTGATGTTGATCTTCTTGTTGTTTCATTCGATTTTGTGCCAAATTTAGGTTATGCTTTAAGATTTGGAGAACTTTTTGTTGATGCTCGATGTGATCTTCCAGTACTTGAACCTTATAATTTTCTCTTAAAGATGATGCGATGGACGGTGGATTATATCCATAAGTGCCATAAATGGGGTTATTTTTGCTACAATATGGAAGGAAGTGTTATATCATCATTCAGCCAAAGGTAACCACTTGACCCGTTGTGTTTTTTTATCATATGAAAAACAACGAAGATATGCTTCCAAACATTTCTTCACTATCTCGGTTTGACCATCATATTAAGGATGATAAGATGAGATATGAGCTATTTTAGTAGTGAAACAAGAAAATAATTCCGTCGAAACATTTTGAGTAAATATTGGATCTCTGTCGCTTACAGTAATCTTTGGGTTTCCATGTAGCTTTTAAATTGTTTCCATAAATGTAGTAGCAATTGTACTTGCTTTAAATGGATGAGGTAATATAAAAAAGTGCGCATAATTGGTAAGTCTATCAACTACCACCATGAGGACATTATTTCCTTTAGAATTAGGTAAAAGTGTGATAAAATCCATTGAAATATCCTCCCAACATTGACATGGAATGGATAAAGGATGTAGAAGACCCAGGGTCTTAATTGCCTCAAATTTATTTTGCTGGAAAACCAAAAATTCCGCCACAAACTTTTGAATATCAGATTTAAGGCCATGCCAAAAAAATTATTTATTTTCCCTGTGGTAAGTTTTTAAAAATCTTGAGTGTCCTCCTAGAGGAGAAGTGTTCAATTCCAAAAGAATATTTTTTTTTAGTTGGGAATTCTTACAAATATATAAGAGATACTTGTACCATAAAGAATCATTTTTCCAACTAAATGTATCAGATGTACTAGGAACTAGTTTTAACTTTTGAATGGGTGTCCACACTTCTTTGTCCTTCCTCCATTCATACCTTGCTTCGGTTATCAAATCTAGTTGGATGATAGAAATGGCACAAAGCAATGTTTCCACCTCTTCATCCTTTCTTGAGAGTGCATTTGCATCAAAATTTAGCTTCCATTTTTTGTAGATGTTTTCAGAGTCATAACCCAACATCTTTGAGACCCATTTCTGTTGCTCTTCTGAAGATATTATTTGTTCCAGAAAGTGTTTAAGACTGCCATGATCATTTTTTACCTTGAAGTGTCTTCCCATTAGGTAAGGTCATAATTTCTTTAGTGTTGGAAATATCATGCAGAGTGTTGTCCTTGATGGCAACCCACTGAATGAAGATGAAGACATGCGACTGTTGACATGTGTTGTCCTTGATGGCAATCCACCTGATGAAGTTATGCTTGACTTGATGGACTTAGTAAATGATGTAAATCTAATGTGATAGGATGTTTGTTGACAATATGATGCTGAGTGTTGTCCTTGAAAGGAAACCCACTTGATGAAGATGATGACAACTTACTTGATGAAGTTGTGCTTGATAGAATATGTCCTTGATGAAGGAAATCTGATGTATCTACAGTGTGTACAGAAGGCAATGAAGAAAGGATTTCATCATGTGCTAAATTCTATGATGAAAAAGAGTATGTCTCTAGGTATACGCGGATTGGCCTAGGGGAAGTCGCGTATGCACGCGGAAAAGAACGTGCCAAGTCGCGTATGGGCTAAAGCGCTCAAAAAAGTGCAAAACCAAGGGTAACCACCATGGTATTGACCCATTGTATTGGGTAATGATCCGCCTAATTGACCCCGTCCAGGTAGTTTTGGGCTCATGGTATTGTTTTGGCCCATGGTATTGAAAAAGGGGCTCATGGTATTGAAAAAGGATAAACCTATATAAGGAGAAGAAATTCATTGTGAAAACATGAGTGTGGGTGCAAGATGTCTGAGCTTGAATGAATACTTCTCTCTGAAGTAGATCTGAATGGAAAGGGTTACACTTGAAGATAAATCTGAATGTATGATGCACCAATGATGAAGAAGGGGATCTAGATCTGAAATGCACTTGTATCTACTAGATCTGCTTATGGAAGGCCTAGATCTGTGATGAGGTGAACATCTAGGCGAACATCTGTCTGAAGCAAAAGGGTAGATCTGAACTGAATATCTGATCTGATGAAGTATGCTGCTCTGTAGTGATTGAAGATCTATACGCTACTTCACCGCGGAGGAAGCGCGTATATACACAGCTTCAGCGAAGAGAAAGTGCGTATGCGCAATAAAATATACACTGAGGTATACGCTGGTTTGTGTGGACGGAAGCGCGTATATACGCGACATCAGTGAAGTGAAAGCGCGTATGCAAACTAGGGTTTGCTGAAACAAAGGGTATGAAATATCTGATCTGTTCTGCTATGTTTCTGCTATCTGATCTGTGTTGAGAAGTATCTGTTGGTGATGTATGTCTGTTCTTAAAAGTATGGAAAGGGTCCAGTATGAAAATATGATGAAATGTGGCCCGCAAGTGTTGTTCTATTGAAGTGGTTGGATCCAGTGTGAAAATTGATGAAACGTGGTCCAAGGTGGTGCTGAGGGTTGTAGCCTTCAGTCAGGGGGTTGTAGCTCCCTTCCAGGTGAGGCTGGTAAACGAGATCACGGGGTCGTAGCTCCCTTCCAGGAGAGGCTGGTAAACGAGTCAGGGGGTCGTAGCTCCCTTCCAGGAGAGGCTGGTAAACGAGCGCAGGTGGGTGCCTGCGTGCTGGTCAAGTCTGCGCCAGCACATATGTTGTAAGATGTTTTCTCTATAATAAAATATTGAAGGCTGAGCAACTGCAGCGGTGGTTTTCTTCCGATTTGGGTTTCCACCTAAAAATCCTGGTGTTCATGTGTGATGCTTTGTGTGATGGCTTATTCTGTTCTTACTGCACATGTTTACTGTTTATTAAACATCTGATGAATGAATGATGGAATAATAGGAGTGAAGATTTAATGACATATCTAGATCTTTGTGTATACGCTAGTTTCATAAAGGGGATCCGCGTATATACGCTAGTTTACTGAAGGAAAGTAGCGTATGGGTTTTAAGGAATGAAAAAGTAAAAGATTTGATTATGCAGTAAATACTGATTCACCCCCCCCCCCCCCTCTCAGTATTTTTTTCCCAACAATTGGTATCAGAGGGTGGTCCTTCTGCAGAAGCTTGATCGCTTGAAGGAGATCCGTCGCAATGGGAAGTCAAGAAGGAGTGATGTCTATAAAGCCACCTCTATTCAATGGAAGAAATCTGATTTTCTGGAAGGTACGAACAAAAGCATATCTGCAAAGTCTTGGTGCAGATGTATGGGCAATCGTGCAAGAAGGTTATCAATACCCCGCAAATATTCCTACTGATGCAGCTGAAAGAAAGAAGTATGAAATCAATGCCAAAGCAGTGAATGTTTTATTGGGAAGCATGTCTGAATCAGAATTTGCTAAAGTGATGCAGCTACATTCAGCAAAAGAAATATGGGACAAAATCATTCTGAGCTATGAAGGAGACACAAAGGTAAAAAATGCAAAACTCCAAACTCTTAGAATTGAATATGAAAATTTGAAGATGCATAGTGATGAAAGTGTTGCCAGTTTCTTTCTTCGTCTAGATGATATTGTAAATCGGATGAGAAATTTGGGTGAAACCATAACTGATACTACTCTGGTGGAAAAGGTCTTAAGATCTTTGACTTCAAAATTTGACTCTAAAGTTTCATCTATTGAAGAAAGGCAAGATCTGCAAACGCTTACTATTGTTCAATTACATGGTACTCTGAATGCTTTTGAAATGAGACAAGGAGGTCCTTCTCAAATAAGAGAAGCTGCTTTTAAGGCATCTACAAAAGGAAAGGAAAAGGAAGTTTTCAAAGAATCCAGCTATATATCCGATGAAGAAGAAGCGAATTTCGTGAGAAAGCTCCAACTAGGTACTGGAAGATTCAAAGGTAAGCTTCCCTTCAAATGTTTTGAGTGTGGAAAAGTTGGTCATTATGCTGCTAAATGTCCTTATAGAGAAAACCATGGTAAAGGGAAACAATTTGAAAGAGAAAGAGTTATTATGCAAAAGAATATGATGATGAAGTGTCCAGTGAAGATGAAGAAGATTCTGACCATGATCTGAAAGTGCTCATGGAAAAGAAGCAAAAGAAGAAGGTTACTCAAGGAAAGGAGATACCTCAGAAATCATGTATAGCAAAAATTGAAGAAGATGAAACAGATTCTGACGAAGCTCTACAAGTGCTCATGGAAAAGAAGAAAAAGAAGAAGGCTACTCGAAGCAAGGAGATATCTCAGAAAATAGAAGAAGATGAATCAGATAGTGATTGGGGTCATCCTTTGCATGATCTTGGTGGTACAAACGATGATGAAATTTGTGAAAGTAATATTTTGGAATTAGAGAAAGCTTTCAAGATCAAAGATGAAGAACAACAAAGAGCAATTGATAAGAAAGATTCTATCAACAAAGAGATGATCTCTCAAATGAAAGAACAAATAGAAATGCTGAATGGTCAGTTGGACAAGTATCAAAATCGTATTAAAGAACTAGAAGCAGAAATCAACGATCTAAATGCAGATCTCAAAAAATCAAGCAAGAAGAATGAAGGACTTGAAGCTGCAATCATCTTTCTACAAACAGATCTTGAAGCATCAAATAAGAAGAATGAAGAACCTCTGTCATTTGATAAGGAAGGCCTTGAAGCAGAAATCATCTCTCTCAAAGAAGATCTGGAAAAATCAAATAAGAAGAATGAAGAGCTACAACAAACATGTGAAGAAAACGAAAATTGGTTGAAAGAAGAGATTCTAAAACTGAAGGATCAAGTAGAAGATGGAAGAAGGAAAGAAGAAAGCATGACAAAGCAATGTCAAGCCTTGGAGGTTGAGGTAAACATTCTCAAAGGTAAATTAGAAGAAAAGGTTAAACTTTTGAGGTTTCAAGATAGTACTAACATTTTGGAAAACATTCTGAGTAATCAAAGGTCTCCTGCTATCAAACTTGGTCTTGGTTTCCATGAAACTGTTAAAGGAGAATCTAGCTCACAAGGAGGTGCTAAAGAATCAAAGGACATCAATGCAAAATCTGAAGTGTTGAAAGAAACAAAAGATCAACCAACAATCATGAATTCTCAAAGGAATTCATTCAATAACGTTGAATGTTTTAAATGTCATAACTATGGGCATGTTGCAGAAAATTGCAGAAGCAGAACAATTCCGCCACAAATAAACAGGTACTCTAGCTTCAAGGGATATTGTTTCTCATGTAACAAGTATGGACATAAAACAGCTGATTGTAAAAGAAGGAAGATCAGAAATACTCATTATAATTCTTATTACTCTGGACACATAAGATGTTATTCTTGTAACAAGTATGGACATGTAGAAAAGGAATGCAGGCTGAATAGATATGAGAAATTGGATAACTTCCAGCACACAAATAGAAAGTTTAAACAAATCTGGAAAAAGAACCGATCAGAAACGTAGGGAATTCTAACCCTACTGCAGTCATCTGCTTCTGAAGCTGACTTTTCGTATTGAATACAGGAATGATGTGAGATACATTATGAGATCTAGTAATGTATCGTCACAAGGGGAGCAATGCATGATGACTCTCATGGTTGATTTGATTATTCTGGTTATGTTTACTTCTGACAGCGCATCTGATGTGGAAAGGACAGGTACAGGAGGTACAAGCTCAGGAAGAAATGAAGGAAGATGGAAATTTTCTATACTTCACTTTCCATACGCAGGTTCCATTAACTAAAGTCGCGTATACACGCGAGTTCCAGAAGATGCAGTCGCGTATGTATTGATGATAAGAAAATTTATCTGATAGCTGAAGATCTGAAGCAGAGGTCCAGGGGGAGCATCAGTCTGACTGCTGATGATTGCACTGTTAGCATCATTCTAGTTATACTCATGATAATGAAATGATGCATGGGTTCTTGTGTTGAAGATTATGGATGAAGCCTGATTGCTTTATGATGAAGAGCATTCGTTGTCAAGATGAAAGTCTTATAATTCAGAGATGAGGACAGATCATGAAGAGATTGTTGCTGATGACTTGCTGTTGAAGGTGTTTCAGATTGCACAAGTTAAGGAAGAGCACTGGTTTAGGGGGAGCAGCAGGTTGAATACTAATGATTGCATTGTTGGCAATATGATTGCTTATTCTTTGGTTTTTGTGATACTCATGCTCAAATGATGATGACTTGGTACATTGTTTATTATGATGAGATTTTGAGCCCTGGTTGCTGATAAGTATCTTTTGTACTCACACATGGATGAGTTGGATGTCATTGGATTCAGAAATAAATCATGCAGAGTGTGTTACTATGGTTGAGAGATCTTTTACCTACATATGTTACTTCATGTTAAATCTTGAAGATCATGGTGATGTTGGACCACATGAATGATTGCTTGACACTTATGGGAAGTTGTTGTTCTGGTATGATAAACTTTCTTGGAAAGATTGTATTGATGCTGCAAAGAATCTGAAGGCTTGGTTACTGTTGTGCTGATGCTACAACCGTTGGATGACGCTTGAAGACACAACTACATCGTTCTATCTATCTGTAGTCCAGGGAAGCATTCAAATGTCTCAGAAAGAAGCTGAACACTGTCTTTGCCTCACAGAGAATCAAATCTGGTTGAAATTTTGAAGATGTCTTGGGATACGCGGGTTTCCTGAAACACAGTCGCGTATATACGCGAGTTCCTGCATAGAAAACCGCGTATGACTAATTGCTGACAATTTTTGGTTGGTTCAGCTCTCTTCAGCACAGCTGCAGTGCTTTTTGGTATCTCTGATACTGTTTGGTATCTCTGGTGGTGTTCCAGTTCTCATAATTCTGTTTCTAATGTTTTGATGCCTTGATGATTTTTTGGTGGAAGTTTTCAGGATGCACAAACTAAGGGGGAGCCTTAGTCATTTGGAAAGATTGCTTGGTTGCACAGATTTAGGGGGAACATTAGTTTTGCTGAGTATAATGCATTGCTGGCATTATGATGGTTGTGATATATGATCTCTCTTGAGGTCTTTTTGGTATTAATTATGAAAATTCATATTTGTACTTTGATGAAAAGGTCTGGTTGAGACCCATGTTGTAAAATTGTAATATTCAGTCATGTAAGGACTTGTCAATTTGTAAACCCACTTGGTTGGGTAGCTAAATCATGTTTGTAAACCCACTTGGTTGGGTAGCTGAGTCAAATTTGTAAACCCACTTGGTTGGGTACTTGAGTCTCATATGTAAATCCACTGGGTTGGATATTTGATGTAAGTATGAGTCATTGGTGATAGGAACTTCATAGAGTCATGTACTTCATTGAAAATATGTTTGAAGATTCAGCATGAACTCAGGGGGAGATTGGTCACTTCAGTATACATCAGATCTGCAGAACGCTTCTTCTACATGAGGAGAAAAGGGGGAGAGTGTGTTGGTTTTGATCTGCTGGTTTTGTCCTTTGCCCTTGATGTCAAAGGGGGAGAGTGACATGGTGTTTGAATGAAGATAATGATGTACCCTTTTCCCTTGATGTCAAAGGGGGAGAGTGACATGGTGTTTGAATGATGCCAAAAATGGAGAGAGTGACATGGAAAATAGGGAGAGTGACATGGTGTCATTGTATTCTTAATGTATCTATCTGTTGTGGTAACCAAACACCATCATGGTTGCCATCAAGTCCAAAGGGGGAGATTGTTGGAAATATGATGCAGGATGTTGTCCTTGATGGCAACCCTCTGAATGAAGATGAAGACATTTGACTGTTGACATGTGTTGTCCTTGATGGCAATCCACCTGATGAAGTTATGCTTGAATTGATGGACTTAGTAAATGATGTAAATCCGATGTGATATGATGTTTGTTGACAATATGATGCTAAGTGTTGTCCTTGAAAGGCAACCCACTTGATGAAGATGATGACAACTTACTTGATGAAGTTGTGCTTGATAGAATATGTCCTTGATGAAGGAAATCTGATGTATCTACAGTATAAACAGAAGGCAATGAAGAAAGGAATTCATCATGTGCTAATTCTATGATGAAAAAGAGTATGTCTCTAGGTATACGCGGATTGGCCTAAGGGAAGTCGCGTATGCACGTAGAAAAGAACGTGCCAAGTCGCGTATGGGCTAAAGCGCTCAAAAAGTGCAAAACCAAGGGTAACCACCATGGTATTGACCCATTGTATTGGGTAATGATCCGCCTAATTGACCCCGTCCAGATAGTTTTGGGCTCATGGTATTGGTTTGGCTCATGGCATTGAAAAAGGGGCTCATGGTATTGACAAAGGGTAAACATATATAAGGAGAAGAAATTCATTGTGCAAATCATGAGTGTGGGTGCAAGATGTCTGAGCTTGAATGAATACTTCTCTCTGAAGTAGATCTGAATGGAAAGGGTTACTCTTGAAGATAAATCTGAATGTATGATGCACCAATGATGAAGAAGGGGATCTAGATCTGAAATGCACTTGTATCTATCAGATCTGCTTATGGAAGGCCTAGATCTGTGATGAGGCGAACATCTAGGCGAACATCTGTCTGAAGTAAAAGGGTGGATCTGAACTGAATATCTGATCTGATGAAGTATGCTGCTCTGTAATGATTGAAGATATATACGCTACTTCGCCGCGGAGGAAGCGCGTATATACGCGGCTTCAGCGAAGAGAAAGCGCGTATGCGCAATAAAATATACACTGAGGTATACGCTGTTTTGTGTGGACGGAAGCGCGTATATACGCGACATCAGTGAAGTGAAAGCGCGTATGCAAACTAGGGTTTGCTGAAGCAAGGGGTATGAAATATCTGATCTGTTCTGCTGTGTTTCTGCTATCTGATCTGTGTTGATAAGTATCTGTTGGTGATGTATGTTTGTGCTTCAAAGTATGGAAAGGTCAGTATAGAAAATATGATGAAAACTGTGCTTTTACGTAGAGTGGTGTTCCTGTAAGTTGGATAGCAGTGAAAAATTGATAAACGTGGGAAAGGTGGTGTGAAGGTTGCAGCCTTGATCGAAGGGAGTTATGGCACTCCCTTCAGTGGGAGCAGTAAAAGCGGGTCCCGGTGGCCGCTCCTTCCAGGAGAGGCTGGTAAACGAGTCAGGGGGTTGGAGCTCCCTTCCAGGAGAGGCTGGTAAACGAGCGCAGGTGGGTGCCTACGTGCTGGTAGGAGTCTGTGCCGACACATATGTTGTAAGATGTTTTCTCTATAATAAAATATTGAAGGCTGAGCAACTGCAGCGGTGGTTTTCTCCCGACTTGGGTTTCCACCTAAAAATCCTGGTGTTCATGTGTGATGCTTTGTGTGATAGTTTATTTTGTTCTTACTGCACATGTTTACTATTTATAGAACATCTAATGAATGAATGATGGAATGATATAAGTGAAGAACTAATGGCATAATTAGATCTCTGTGTATACGCGAGTTTTATGAAGGATATCCGCGTGTATACGCTACTTGGCTTCAGAAAAGTAGCGTATGGGTTTTAAGGAATGAATAAGTAAAAAGTTTTGAACATGCAGTAAATACTGATTCACCCCCCCCCCCTCTCAGTATTTTTCCCAACATAATCAAATCCCACACTTATTTCTATAATTCTTCAATTTTAAAATTTTCACTAGATAGTTATTTCTCACATGCCTTATCACCAATTCTGAATCACCAAAAGAAATTAGTTGTTTAGCTCCCAAATCTTTTGTTGCCTTCATACCCAAAACAAGCGCCTCATACTCAGTAGTGTTATTAGTGGTGGCAAATTGCAGTTTATATGATAAAGTTACCACTTGATGAGTGGGAATAACGAGAACTACACCAGCTCTCGATCCTTCTCTTGATGAGGCTCCATCAAAGTATAATTTCAAGATCTGTCCTCCTTATGAATGTTGCTTATTTGTATCTTGAAAATGTTATTTTTCACTGATTTCAGGATGGAAATTGATATCATCAGCAACAAGGTATAATATGGATGACCCTAATTCCTTCTCCTCTACATATATAGGATGATTTGGGGGACTATGTGTATCACTTATGATATAGGCCATTTGGGTTTCCCTATACAACCTCCTGAATTCTCCTCCAAACAATGGGAGTGCCTCCCAATTTTTTGGACCAGGATCTGGAAAGAAGCATCCCAAATCTAGAAGGTATGTTTGCAACTACTATGTCCATCACTAAACTTTTCATAGGAAGCTGGGTAAGGGAATCAACCGAGTCTTTAATCACTCCTAAACACTTGACTCTTTTAGAATCGAAAGTGTATAGGTCATGGTATTGCTTAGTGATTTTTAATCCTAATTCATCCATCACTTTCTTTGGCATTAGATTGTGAGAGGCCCCAGAATCTAATAAATAATTATGCAACAATTTTTCATGTATATTGAGTGAAATATAGAAAGGTGGTGAATTATCATCATGTTGGTCTTGGACATGGCTTCCTAAGTAGATAGTAGGATGTTCATCTCCAAGATTGACTGAATCAAGAGCGAGAGGTGGTTGCAATAGACTTTTAGATGACTCTTTGTATGTTGGATTTTTCAACAATTCAAGAAGTGGAACTGGGATCTTGATTTTATTCAACTCTAACTTGAAACTGAAATAAAGAGGAGTCAATTTTTTATTTTCTGCAAAAAATTTGATGATTGAGGTAGGATTAGGAGGTGGAGGGACATCATTGACTTTTTCCTTTTGTTTTACAACTTGTTTGTCATAATCTGATTTTTGTTGAGGTTGTTGGACAAGACCTTTTAACCTCAGAGGATAAATTCTTATTTGAGTTTCTTGCTGCTTTTTCTCATTTTGTACATGAATTTGAGCATTCTCATCATCTGAAAAGAGATTTATCCGTGATTGATCTTCATATTATTGCAAAGTAAAACAAGTTGACTGTGATGTTTCTCCTACAAGATTTATGTCTTCATTTTCTTCCTCATGTTCTTGCTACTCTTCTTTAGCAAAATTATCCAGTGGAGGCTGAAAATTTTGATCATCAACATTCCTCCTTGGGCGTTGTAATATTTGTTGAAGCTGAAAAGGTCTTCTAAAGGGAGCCTGATTTCTATTGACTTCATTTTGATTGGCTCTAGCAGCGGATTTATTCTCTAACTCCAATTTCGTCATCTTAGAAGCAGATTCTTTAATCAAATTAGACATTTGATCAATCTTTTCTTTTGCTGTGAAATTTTTGGAGGAAGAAGGTTTTTCTTCTTTCATTTTCTTTTTGTCCTTTGCTGCTTTATCCTCTCCCATTTTCAATTTATTTGAGGCCATAAGCTTAGATTGCACTGCAATTGCAGCCTCTTGCATAGCCACCAATGTTTGTGCTTTCTCAACTCTTAACCAGAAAGCAAACTCATAATCTAAGGCATTGGAAAAAGTTATCATAGCTGTGGTTTCAGGAGGTTTGATGTCTTCAGGAATTTTTTGATAAATTTTAGTGAATCTCTTTGTAAAATCTACCAATGACTCATCAATCTTCTTTTTTAGAGTTCCAAACTCTGTAAGGTAGTTCCAATCTTATTTTTGTATTTGTATGTAACTTGACCAAGTCAACATGTTTACACAACATAACATATGTATATTTATGAGCCTAACATTTAAAAAAATATTCACATATTAAACTCCTACACATCTCACATCTACACATCTAACATCTAACACCTACAAATATTGGAACTCTGTAAGGAGTTCCAATCTTATTTTTGTATTTGTATGTAACTTGACCAAGTCAACATGGATCAAAGCATATCGGGATCAAATATCATTTCATCAGAGACTATGTGCAGAAGGGAGCTGTGAAGCTCGAATATATTCCCACTGATGAGCAGGTTGCAGATATTCTTACCAAAGCGTTACCACGGGGCAAGCATGTCTACTTCAGAGACAAGATGGGTGTGGTGAGAAACACCTTCCTCGGTAAGAGGGAGTGTTGAAATTTGGTTACCGGAGGACAGGTGGTTCCCTAAGGCTTTGATCTTTGGCTTAGGGAAAAGTGTCCAAAAGAATTTAATTTTTCTCCTAAAGTGACTTTATAATTTTATAAAGTTAAATCTAATTTAAAAGTGACTTTAAGTGATAAAGTTACTAAAGTCTAATTTTAAAGTGACTTTAAGTGATAAAGTTACTAAAGTCTAATTTTAAAGTGACTTTTAATAAAGTCAATGTAAAATTAGAAAGGAAAAAGTGACTTTGGAAATAAATGACCAAGTGGGTCTTTATTAAAGTGGGGTGAATTAAAAAATAGAAAGTGAGATTTAAATGAGCATTTAATCTCAGCCCTAGATCTCAATCTATTTCAGCCATTGGATTTAGGGATTCCCCAAAAGTCACTTAGGGTTAGGTTAAAGGAGGAAAAGGAGGAAAAAGTCATTCATTCTTTCATGAGCAGATTGGGAGAAGGAGAGAAGGAGAGCTGGAGACTTTTTCTTAAGAGAGCTTGAGAAGGTGAAGGAGAGACAAACCCGGCAAATCCGTACAGCAGCAAGGAGGGCACGGTTTTCGAGGCAGTAAGAGGCTGCACGAATATCGAGGCAGCAAGGCCGTACAGCAGCACGAAAACTGAGACAGCAGTCCGTACAACTATTTTGTGGCATGTTTTTCGAGGAGAAAGGCAGCACAGTTTTTGAGGAAAAGTACAGCAACAAAGGGCTCGATTTCCAAGGTTGTTGGGCACACTTTTCAAGGCAGCCAACACAATTTTCGAGAAAGGCAGTTTGCTGTAATAAATTTCTGTTTTGAGTATTTTTCTGTTCTGGCACATTTTCCAAGGCGGAGGCAAGCACAAAAAACCAGATAAGTTTGTAATTAATTTGCTGGAATTTTTCCTGTATATTTCACCTCTCTGTAAAAGCATTTTCCAGAAATAAGAAGGAGCTTTCAAACTGATTTTCCTCAAGAGTTGTAGGGGGTTTTTCCAGGGTCATGTTGACCAAAAATATCAGTGTTTAAATGTGTTGAATGACTGTTTTAAGCTTGCTGATTTTTATTTCTGCATTTTCAGCATTCTGTAAATTTTCCAGAATTTGTGTTTTCAGCAAAAAATTATTTTTCTGTTTTTGAATGTAAGGATATGGGAAAGGGCATTTAACTAAAAGGAGAAATAAGGTGAAACTGAAAACCGGGGTGGGAAAACAAGAAATTTCTACAAAGAAAACAAAATCCATTTTAAGCAAATAAAGAAAGTGTGGTCAATTCATCATGTGAAGGAACATATGTTTGTATCGAATATTCTACCAACAAACAAATTTTTATCACACGAGCATGTTGGATTATTGGTTCAAAATAGTCCTTATGTGGAATCCAAGGAGCAACATTAATTAAAGAAATAACAAAAATACTTTATCCCCTGCAGAAGAGGTTAGTGTCCACGTAATAATCCATGTAACATGAAAGTATCTTAAGAAAAGTAGTTAATCTACGAAATGGAAAACTAAACTAATCTAGATTGAAGAAGAAAAGTATATTATTCCTAAAATAGTTTAAGAGAAAGGCAAAATTCCTCCACACAAAAAAATTAACCACGAAATGGCTTCTCAATATTAAGCACGAATCTTAAATAGTTCTTACATCAAACTTAAGTTCCCTTGAATACAAATTTCCTTGCACCTAAACCTTGGGATAAAGCCCATATATATGTCATTACAAAATATCCCCCCTCATCTCAGTATTGAGCATGAAGCAAAAATAGTTGTTATAGCAGACTTAAGTTCCCTTCAATACAAAATTTCTTAACCCCTAAACCCTAGGACTCAACCCATGTATATAGCATTACAAAATATCCCCCCCCCCACACCTATTATTCAAGAATCTAGGGGTGTAATCATGAAACTAAATTTGGCTCCTAGATCTGAACATCTAACTTCCAAGAACAACCTCAATTTCCCAAAGGAAGTTAGGTGGTCACGTTGTGAATGTTGGCCATGTAATGTCCTTAGTTATTTTGGATCAACTGCACTACTCAATAGTTATTAAGGCATGTTTGATGTGTCGTTGGCTAATATATTGTCATGTTGCAAAAAAAGAGCTTTGATCTTTGGTGTGATACCTTGTTGAAGCATGTTCATCCAAAAACCCTCTCGTTGCTAATCCTTAACTTCCCTTTCTTATGCTACCATGTTTTAGGTCACTGTCTTTGTCCAATCTTGACTTTTAATTTTCCTCACTAGATTGATGCTTCTAACTTTTAGATGCTTAATTACTCTCACTCATTTGGCACACTATCAGAGTATCCTTGTGTTTAATATTATTGAACAATAACCATCAGAATTCAATATTTGCACGATAATTTGTAGTTAGGGACATGCAAAATAAATTTATACAACTAACTTAAGCTATTATCATGCAATAAAACACTTATGCTAATGATTGCTCAAAAATCCCAAAAGCCTGGTTGGTGTGTCTCTCTTCTTAGCTCTGGAAGCCTATGGGAAACACTTCAAGTAACATACACTTGTATATTGGATGCCTTGTGTCTGGGTGCACGTCCTTTTCCATGTGAAAGATGTGTTGAACCCATGAATGGTTGACTTGCCTTCAAAACATGTGTTTTAACTTTATATGTTGGGGGACAAATTAGCTCATGTTCCTCCTTTGTGGGCAAGAAGGTGGAGATCTTGTTTTGTGATGAGGTGATAATCACTCATGACCTATTTATAAATCCAAGGGGGCATACTTGGCCTTCCATTTCTTTTAATTATGCTAAAGTGCTTGTGCCACCACTTGAACATGTTCCTTTGCTTACTCAAGAGAAGTTTTGGGCTAGGTGTGGTCCTTCTATGTAAATTTGGCATCTTAGGGGAGAACTTTGTGGATTTGGAAAAGGTAGACATATTGGGAGTATCACCACGATTAATCAAACACTTTAGGGGGAATGAGAGAAATTATACGAGAATCGATGGGTGATTTATAGGATGGATGTCAAGATTCTAGAGCATGATTATGATCCATAACCCCTATTTTGATACACCTCATGGTACATTTTCGCTTGGATGAAAATATACCTCTAGGCACTCTTTAATTGATCGAATATTACCTTATATTGAGCAGACAAATCTTATCGTGTGATTGTTCACTTCCATAAATATACTTGGCACATTCATTTGGTCCTCTCGAGAGACACTAAAGTCATATTATCCTAAACAAATACCTGATACATGGGACATGGAATAGATGGATGTGGGATAATGTCATGTCCTACCGTTAGGAGGATTTTTGGTCTCTAGATCACTTGAGTAATGTATGCCTACATTATGAGTTCACACATCAAGGAATGTGAGGAAATATACCACTAGGGATATGAAATTAAGACACATCATTTGAGATCAAAGAAAGGGTAGGTTAAATTCATGTCATTAGTAACCCAAAGGTGTAAGGATTGCATCACCATCACGTCACAGGGAACATTTCTGGGAACAAAGGCACTAGGATCATGGAGGGGAACAAAAGCCACTTTTCACATTGGAAGGCTAGGAACACCAAGAGAATGCTAATAATATGTATGGTCAATAAAGAGGTGGATGTGATTCATAGGAATAAATAAATATGGAAGATTGGTTGAGGGGTATTATAGAGAAAAGAGAGAAATGTTGCTTAAGCACTCTAATTGTAAAACACCACCAATTGCACATGTGGAAAACTAGCATTAGTATGATCCACTTTGAGTAGTAATGGTCTTCCCAACCTTTGGGGTTCCACAAGGCCATACACATGGATGAATATTAGGAGATCAAAGTTATGACATTTAGGAATTACCATTCAAAGTAATAGAGAATCACCCAAGAATGGTAGCACTACCAACTGTACACATGGATGGCTGGCAAGGAAACAGAGAAAAGGGCTCAATGGAGGATAATTGATGCAAGCAGGGTGAATGCTCCAATAGAAAGCTTTGCCATCCATACACATGGAAAACTGATGGGAGTCGGGGATGAGGGCATAAGAAGGTTGAGATTCAAGTGGAAGATGAATGTGCAATGATATAAACTCTGTAGGTTATCCACGTGGACAGTTAGTGGCAAATCAACGAAAGTAAATGTTGGGAATTGCATGCTCTTGGGGAGAATTCTGATGAAGGAAGAGTCATTGACCCTACACATGGATGATCAACGATGCAACATAGGATCAAGAGTTGGAACACTCGAGAGGGACATAGGAAAAATCCATGAACTAAGAATGACCACTAGGTTGACAAATGGACAACTAGTGAAGTAGTGAAGCTAAAGGTTAAATAAATCGAGGGCCAACATTGCTTTCACTTCAAATTGCTTGTGGCTGGGAAAAGACAAAAATAAATGGCACAAGTACATGAAGGGGGTTCAATAACACATTACAAATGACATATTAGGATCCAATTGGTTAATTCAAAATATCAATGAAAACCACAAACAAAAGTGGTACCCAAGAAAACATTGAAGTCACACAATTTATTGGGTCTATTGAAGCTTCAACAATTGATAACTTGTTTGAAAAATCCCCTAAATCTCTATACATTATATTTATTGTGAGCGCATTGTTTCTACTCCTTACTTGTAGTTATGAAGTGTTGTGTTTCTAACACGAGAAGAAGAGGGTCTCAAACCAATCACAGTATTTTTATTTTCACTCCTTGACCCAATTCGATCATTGGAAATTAGGAAGTTGGCATAACATCTTATAAATAAAACATGATTTCCTTAAATTGATGTTCTTTCCCACAAGTGGAATCTCACATATCTTAAGGGTGAGATATATTTCTTTCCCTCACTGGGTCTTTTAGATCTTTTGGTTTTCCTTCACATC
Organism: Pinus albicaulis; assembly: GCA_034641835.2. Classification (NCBI taxonomy): domain Eukaryota; kingdom Viridiplantae; phylum Streptophyta; class Pinopsida; order Pinales; family Pinaceae; genus Pinus; species Pinus albicaulis. Next base: position 33,669 of record JAXQQM020093244.1, read on the forward strand.
CCACGGGCATCTATAGCCCTGATGGAGTCACATCGATATCACAAACCTTGTTTTCTTGCTATCAAGCATCCAGAGCCCTAACAAAGAAATATGCATTTCCTCGAGGCCCAAATGTTTGCATCCTTTCCCTCCTTCCTTTATCCTTTTATTCCTTTTGAGATTTTTGGCAAGAGAGCTTCGTTGATTTACACCCAATTTGGGAGGGGCTTGTAGCATTTAAAATTCATAAGCATGATCTCCATTAAGTGAGAACCAGATAAGCTAGAAAAGGTATACCAAGGCATGCTATGAGATATGGAGATATGATTGGTGTGCACAAGAAATAATTCACATGATATTAAAGATTTATTGCTTGACAACTTAATACCACTTCCAAGGTCCCAATGAACTGAGGGGAGGAAGTTATTTGCATGTTCTACAAGAATTACTTGTAAGGAGACCCTTCTTTCTTTCTTGTTCTATAATGTATCTTTCCTTCATATCACTAGATTTTGGAACATTAAAACGTAGTGTAGGGATTCCCGTTAGTAAACGGTCATATGAATTACCTTTACAAACCCACACAACAAAAAATTTAACTATGGGATTCTAGGCTCAAATTATATGAGAAGCTAGGTATATTTGAGATATGTGAAAATGAAAAATGAAAAGAATATAATTTTAGCTTCATAAAACAATGAGGAAATAATGAAAATGAAATTCATAAATAAACTAGAAGAGAATACAAAGGAAATTGCGATGCAATATATACATAGTTTTCGCCTAAGCGAAGTAGTACTTCTTGAGAAACTATCCATTGATAGAAATAGGATTAAGGTCCCCTTCCAAATATTACAACATGTAGGTCCCATCTCATAGCCTTTCAATGATTTGAAAGTGGCTCAACCACATGTGTTGGAATTTGGAGTGTTTTCCCTTTTATTCATTGGCTTTGTCCCATTGAAGGACCAATTCCCCTATGTTGAATTATTTCGTGGCAACCTTATGTTTATCAAATTGTCTTTTCACCACTTGTTGACGATCAATGAACTTCCTATTTGATTTGTTTCTTTCTTCTTCAAATTTGAGCAAGGTATCAATTTGATTATGCATTAGCGAGGAAGGGGAGTCTTGGACAAACTGGGCTTACTAAATAGATGGAAGATTAGATGTGAGAAGGGCTTCTTGACCATAGACTAGGTAAAAAGGGGAGGTTGCCAATGTTGGTTTGGAGGTTACTCTGTCAACTCATAATGCTTGGAATGAGGCATTATTGTAACACCTCTAGGATGACCCATGTGTGTGTGATGTACATATTATGTTTAGATTGGTGAACCAAGGACTATTTTGGGAACGATGTACTCGTGTACATATGTTTTTTATGCTAGTGTGCATGTGCTTATATGTTTTGAGTCTAAAGATCCTAGCTTTTTACATATGAATTCACATGCATATTAGAAAATTATACCATTGTTATAAACCAATTCAAACAAGAGAGTATGGGGGGTTAAGACTCCACGGGTGTGAAAAGGAGTTAAGGGATAGGTGATGAAGGGCTTAAGCCGAAGGGGCTAAGTTATTATAAAAATAATCTTATGTCAAAAAATGCATATGTTTTTATTCTAGAGTCCATAAAGTGACTGTATGGAGTGTTAATTGTCAACAAAGGGACATGGACATACAATTTAGGGCTTGAGTATTCTTTAGGGGGGAAATTACATCATTTGATTGGTGAGAGGTGAATGGAATCCTTGGAAGGGAAGAAGGGATGACCCCGTGACATGTTTAACTCCCAGTAAAATCCTAGGTGGATTTGGAGGCAAGGGATAGGTTCTCGAGTGTGAGGCAAAAGAGGTATGAGTAGACCCCTGAGGGCAATTGGAACTCTTGGAAGCCAAAGGGATCTGAGGCATCCCTAGCTGGCATGAGTTAGAAACTCTAGAAGGGTAGTGGGACATCCCTATGGATGGCAGATGCAGAGAAGGGGGTGCATTATGTTGGGTTGTGTGGCTAGTGAGGGATGTGAGATTATTGGTTGGAGGATGTTAGGGTTTGGTACTCGATCCTATTTATGATTGATATTAGTTATCTACCGCAGTTGGATTAGGAAATCCTTGGCACTTGTGGAGTCACAACCCTAGTTCGAGGGTAGGTTGTTGATGAGAGACTATGAGTAGGATGGTCTATGGGTAGTGAAAAGTTTCTACAATGCTCTTATATAAACCTACTTTGATATCAATCCAAGATCGTTTACTTCCATAAACCATTCAACAATATATATGCATTACTCGATTATTATGTTGTTATTAACTTAAGCTAATGAATACATTATTCACAATCTATTCACCAATATTTACATGTATTACAAATACAAATAAAGGAAAAAGACATCATGGTTGAATTAAACTAAAATAAAGTCCAACAAAAAAAACAAGAAAACAATTATGTTAACTATGAAAATCTATGTATTGCGAAAAAGAGTAAATCTAATAGTAATGCTTGCTATAAAAATCGTCATAGCTAAAAATAAATTATAATTACATGTAATAGAAAGAATGAAAGAAAAATAATGTATTCTACTGCTTAAAAAACAAACTACAACTAATGCCAAGGAATTAAATGAATTGTTTGAATAATGAATAACTATACATAAATAAACACAATTCAACTAATATAAATAGATTTAACTACAATTAATGTCTAAAAATTATGTTGCAATGTGGAGATATTTTCATAATAAATGATGTATATACACAATTGATAAATGAAATGTATATTGGGTACATGAAATTGGCAATTGTATAAACTGGAATTGCATGCAATAAAGAAAGTAACATTCACAATAAAATGTACCATAAATTAATATCACTATGCATGTTGAGTGGCCCTTGTTGTACAATGGGTTGGTGATTATAAAAACACACCACACTTAAAGGATTACGAACAATTCGTTTCTTATATTCCAAAAGAAAATAATAACATTACCAAACAATTGAATTTTTCTCAATTCAGTTATCTAGCTTTTATACAAAAATAAACTATTAACTGACTCAACTACCTTGTAAATTCTAGTGGTTTTTTCTTGATATAAAGGAGGAAACCACTTTTCAGTTTCAACAATAAGGTGTCAAAAAACTTAACATTTATCCAAAAAAAATAGTTTTAACTACTTTTTTGAGTTTCCGATCTACAATATATTTCTCCACCTCATTGTCTGAGTGGTCTGAAGTAATGGAACCAAGAAATCATAAGTTGATATGGAAGGAAAGGTAGTAATCAAGAAAAACAAATATATACGCAAGTAAAAACTCATAGCTGCCGATTGAAGTTTTAACAACAATGGTTTTGATTCTCAAATTTCTCTTGGTTGCAAAAAGGCTCTATAATATGGCTATACATGTCAATGAGACCTTGATACTGTAGAGAAAAGTCCTCAATATGGTCATTGTCACAAAATCTTGTTTAACTCGTGATTATTGACAAAGATCTATGCAACTTGTCCTCCTCATACATAAGAGTTAAAATTGGTTGTCCTGTTTATACCTGCAAAACACACATTGTCCAACCAATGTACACTAATATATGTAAACTCATCAACATATTATAATTTTTTTTTTCCCTTTCCACCTAATCCAATCATACTAAATATAATAGGTAATAGAGATAATATGAAGAGAAAAATAAATGAAATGAGTTATTTTGTAATATTAATCCCAAATGGGGAAACAACAATATATGAACACAATAATGGAAATAGCAGTGAGTAAATCAACACACCATGATATGAGACAAATGTACAACCATTTTATTAAACATATCAACAAATAATAGGCACAAGATCTTGAGGATCAAGTCACTCAAGCAGTACAAAACAAGCCTCCACAAGCAAATATGTCAATACATGAGAAATAATTGTCATACAAATGCCCTGAGCTAAGAAAGTGTAGCTTTAGGGCATAACTGCTACAGAAATGATATATCAATATGGATTTGTTGTTATATAGCTCGAACAATGCCAGGAACAGAGATCTAAGCTCCCAAGCACATTTCCAAGATAACCCGGAAAGGGTTTCCTAAAATATACAAAAATGCATAAATACAAATGTGGCCCTAGGGCTGAATAATCTCTGAAACTGGATAGATGATAGGAGGTTTCTGATCTAAACTGGAATGTATGAAAAAATCCTCCTATAGATTCTTTAAATGAGAGGTTGATGCCCTCACTGAAAATATATCTCCCCCAACTAGGGCTCCAAACCCTCTACTGCAATTGCACACTAAAATAACGCAGTTCCTTCAGAAAATTGCGTTGTAACTGATACCAGTGCCTACTGCTGGATGATGAAATGAGGCTCAATAATCTCCCTCACAAGCCTCCCAGATGAAGGGCTACTCCCTCCATTAGAAAACAAGCTCAGAAGTTGGGTTTCTCAACCCTCCACTGCTACACCCTGCAACACAACACAATTCTGAACAGATACTGCACTGTAGAAGAAAGTTGTAGCTTGGCCTGATGTCGGATAGTGGACCATGTAGTGCAATACTCTTCCAAGAGGCCTCTCAAGGAAAGAGTTGGGATTCCCGACCAGGAACACCTTATGCTAAACAACACATGCAATCTTAGCTAAACAGCTGAAGAGAGCAACAAGTCTAAATAGACCATATACTAAATAATAATCCCAAAAACATAACCCCCTATGGCTGCCATCATCTTCCTTATATAAGTTATGAGCTTCCTCACCCTTGGCACCACTCAATTAGGTCACTACCTCCATGCAATCAATCTCCCTCCAAAACTACCCTGTCCCACCATGAATGTCACTCCTCTATAACATCACTATTTGATTTGGTCAAAGTTGACCCAGTCTTCATGCTCCAGCCCCTTTTCACACCTAAGGGTCTTCAATCCAGCTTTTAGATGACCTCCATTCGCACTAGGAGTGTCTTTTATTCCTACTAAGTAGATTTATGGGTCTCTATACCCTCTCATTCCTCTATTTAAGAGCAAAAATCAAAAATTAATATTCCAATTAGTTGTGTGCTAATTTAGGAATATTACAGTCCTCCCCTCCCAAATGTTGCTTGTCCTCAAGCAACTGCAAGGATAGAACTGAAGAGCCTCTCCTCATCCTCCCGTAGCATCCTCATATGATAAGTTCCTCCAATAAACAAGATGCTCTCTCATCAATATGTCCTCAAGCTACTCCTCCCAAGTGTATAAGTATGCCTTTGGTGAAAAGTCCAAATGGCTCTCATCATGAACAAGTGGGATATCCATGGAAGCAACTATATGTGGTCTAGAGGCCTTCTTGAGGCATGGAATCTGAAATATATTGGGAACCATCATTCCCATGTGAAGCTCCCATCCCCAAGCTATCATCCATACAAAATGAGTCACCCTCCAAAATGGTAACTCATGAATATACTCCTCCACCTTAGGCTCCTGCAATGTAGGTGGGCTGCATAGCTAAACTTGATAGACCAATTTTTCTATCTCATGATGTCTCTCTCTCCACTTATGATAAGTGTAGAGGGGCTGCTGATTTTTGGCTGCAATAATGTTGCCTTCAAGAGGCAAGAAGAAAACTGGATCGTCAAAGATCCTCTCTCTAGAGTCATGAATCATGCTGGCCCAAACCATCCCATATATGATGAATAGGACATAATCACCATATGGAATCCAAATGAGAAATATATTGAAGGTTTCATGTAGTGCTAGAAAGTACCTACAGTTTCCCAAGTGGTCACAACGCATTTTTTCTAACTGTTGTCCCAAAACATAATATGGCAAGTTGTCTCCCAACAAGTTGCTAGTTGTGCATGTCATCTCATCTACTAGTAAATAGTAAAAGGCATTGTTTATCAACTGGGCATACAGATAATAGTACAACACTTGCCCCAAGCCATTCAAGAGATGGCTATCTCCATCATAGATGTTGGCCTCAGAAAGACCATGAAGCCCAAATAAACACTTGCCCTCTTGTGGAGCAATGCACTATATATATATGGAAAGAGAATGCAAATACTGTGTTAGATAATCAATAAGTGCAAAAACACCACTCTTACCATGTACTAAGAGTAAGTTGATAATAAGATCCATGAATGAGCCCTCCATAGTGGTATGACATATCTCCATGAAAAGTAACGAACCATGTGTTGCATGCAAAACCTTCTTCTTATGCTTGGAGATCCAAGTCAAGAAGATCATATCATGGTAATATATGTCTCCATCCACTACTCCACCACTCTCATCTCCTACTTGTCCATCAAGTGCATCATATGTGAAGTGATCCTGGGAACACTCCATCAATAAACCCAAGATCCCAAGTGACAACATTGTTGGCCTTTAAAATGAAGCTCCTGTCATCTCATAGCTCCATCCTTTAACATGCCAAATGTCAAAGTCATCTATCATAATGTTGCTGTATATGGGAGATTCCTTCCAAAGTGGAAGTACCTCCTTATCCTTCAAAGCTAATGAGTATCCCCTTTGCACCATGATTGTGCCACCACCATCTACTCCTGCAACATCATGCAAAGTATGGGAGAAAATCAGCCCATACTCTCCCAAGAGTATCCAAAGCAACAACAACTCTTGTTGCCTCCTCACACTATCACCATATAGACCATGGAGCAACACAATTATGGTTGATATGAAGGATATGACATCACCCAAATACACCAAAACTCCTTGCTGCCATATGATGCAAGTGCCATGCCAAGTTCCATTCACCAACATACTCTTTGAAATAGAATGTGGTACATGATGACCAAAATCTTTCAAGAGTAGGCAACGCAGCCTTGCCTCCTACTGCCCTGTGTCATAGATCTGCAAGTGGCCTTCTAGCCTCTTGCTCATCAACATCACCCACACAACAAATGGTGAGTGTCTATCATCATGCTCAAAATTGGTATCCCTCCAATGGAGAATACCATCCTCCCAAATCAGCTTGCTATCCTTGCATTTCATGGGATGTTGAAATGCAATCTTCTGGAGATCTCCAAATGAAGACCACTCATCATTGACCATGTTGATCCCATAAGGATCCAAATAGTATGTAGGCAAAACCCTCTCATAAAAATGTGAAGTGCTCATCAAGAAGTATCCATCATAATGATGGAAGATGTCATCCATCATAAAATGTCCTCCATCAATCATCTACCTATCCAATGTCACACAAGTATAATGGTCATCAGAATGTCCCAATAATAGTTGGGCCCCCAACTCATCACTGTTGCTTAATGACAGCGTTGTTGATCTCCATGATTGTGCATCTTTTGTGTTAAGATCATGCTCAATGCCGAACACAAGGTTCTGCATTGCATTGTTTAGGACAATACTCATCTTATCCTCCAAAAATTTACACTCCAACCCCAAGAGTTGTGTGCATCTCAACAATGAATAACCATGATGACTGTATATCTCCTCCTTGAACAAATCAAGGGTCCTCAACTTAGTGATAGTCTGCTGCTCCAAATTAGCAATGTGCCTTGACCCTAGGCCATACATTTGCCCTGTCATCACGTTTCCATAACCCTCCATATGATGTGTTGGAATAACAGGAAATGGAAATATGTGCATTCCTTGGTAAAGCTTGGGAACATCTTGTACTGCTACAATGTTTCCTTCCTCCGATGTGATGGCTTCCCAAACTACTGATGATGATGGCTGCTCTTCTATGGCTACATCAACGCTAGTACAAGTCTCCTCCTCCTCATGCATCTCTAGAATAGTGCATGGGACTCTAATGTCAAGAGATCAAGATCACTTTTCAAAGATGCAAGGGTTCTTTCTCCTGATGCAAGTGCTCTTGCAGCAAGTGGTGGGGAAGGCCTCTTCCCCTCTGATTTCTTCTTGTCAAAATTTTTGATCAAACTTTGAGTAAAATCTACATATGCAGTCACTCTTGCATGACTCAAATGGATGAACCACCAATTGTTTGCTTCACCTTAAAGGTGCAGCGCTGCAATCTCAACAACCTCTCTCTCTACTACTGGATGTAGTAGGAAAAATGCATCCAACTTCATTCCCCAAGCTCTTGTTGTACAAGTGGATGACCCATCAAATGTAGGCAATAGAAATCTATTGCTGCAAGGTCTTCTTTCTTCTTTGAGCTGAATGAACTATGGGAGAGTTAGATTCTCCTTGAAAGCTCTAGGTTCAGACTTATATTCAGCAAGATACTCACTTAGAATCTCATGATATAAGTGTCCTCCATCTCCATGCCTCTTGTCTTCTTCTTCAAAGGGAAAGGGCATAACATGTTTCTTTGGAGCTTTATGCAATACCGGTTCATCTTTTCACTGATAGGAAGTACATGGACCTTCCTCATATTGAAACCCTAGCGTGGTTTCATTTCTTTCCTCCATCTTTCTTTGCTTGACCTCCTTGGTGAGGTCCCTTTTAGATCTGAAACAAACCATATACAGAATAATAATCCCCAAAACATAACCCCATATGGCTGCTGTTGAGCCCTGAAATTGTCTTTTCTTTTGCCAAACTTCACTTCATTTCATCATTCCTTTATCATTTCATAAACCTAAAACTCAATAAGAATGACTAAGATTGCTTAAAGGTTGCATACAATGATTAACTTATTGTACTTTTGTGATTTTTGCTGTTCTAATGATTTTTGAACAGTTTAGCTACAGAATGCAGCCATTCTGTAGCCAGTCAAGCGTTTCGTAGCTGTTTTGGTGTTTAAGTATGTTTCAGGTGTCATCTGGAGAAAAGGCACACATAGGTGGATTCCAAATCTTTCCTACATCATTTGTTCCCTTCCACGAGGGCTGGATCGATAGTTGGAGGTGCCTATGCACGTGGTCAAAGCAAAAGTCAAGCAAGCTGTATTCTACAGGAATCAGGACTACTGATTTTGCTTTACAGCAAATCAGGAATCCTAAAAGAGTTCTAATTTGATTTTAACTTCAAACCTACACCTGTACCTATTTTTGTTCAATGTTAGTTATGAATTTACATATAAATTAAAGTTCTGTAATAACGAGAGGAACGAGTTGATACTTATTTTATCATTACGGCGATACTCTGTTTTCAAGACTTGTGATTAATAAAAAGGAGTTTTTACCTTGATGTTGTTCTGAATACAGCCTTGAGGATTTAAAGGATTAATGCCGAATTGATAGCAGAGGGCCCCTGCTATTCGAGGAGGTTTTCCATGTTTTCTAGATAAGTCATTTTCAATTATGTTTTGTCATATTTCTTTACTTAGACTGCTTTCTAAAATCATAGCTTTTAGCATTATGTTTCATGTCATTTTTTTAGATAAAGGATCCTCATGATATTCCAGTTGGTCTCCTTCTCAATCTCTTCCAATATATCTCTATTAAATGAATGGGATTCAATTGTGATATTCTGAGTTATTAGCATTTCATTTATGTCATTTAGTTAAAAAGAAGATCCTCATTATACTACAGTTAGTCTCTTTCCAAAGCTTTTCCAATAAACCTCTAATCTATGAATGAGACTGAGTTGTAATATTGTGAGTTATTGATTGTTTTGCTTCATAAAAAGATCCTTATCACATTATGATTAATCTCTTTCAAAAATCTCTTCCAACAAACCTCTAATTCATGAATGGGATTTAGTTGTAATGTTATAAGTTGTTTCAACATTTCATAGGAGATCCTTACTACATTATAGTAATATTTTTCTCAAGCTGTTCCAATAAACCTCTATCATATGAATGAGATTTCACTGTAATGTTCGAAGTTACTGTTTGTTTTAACACTTCCTTTATGTTTTAGGAGATCCTCATTGCATTAGAATTTAATCTCTTTCACAAGCTATTCCAACAAATCTCTAATTAAATGAATCAGATTAAGTTGTAGTGTTTTGAGTTATTTTTCATTCTCATGAATGATCATTTGAAAGCTGTAGTATCCATGGATTAGGACTCTCTTTTTTCATCATTTTCTAATTAGGAATAGAACTTGCAAATAAGCTCTGTTTTAATTCATTTATTAAGACTTCCTTTTTCTCCCTTTTAACATAGATTCAAATTCTTCTTCTTATCATAAGAGTAGCATACTAAGAATCAAACATAAAAACCCCAAAACATCAATAAAATACTGAAAACAATGAAATAAGAAAAAGGATACTTAGGCACATACAGTGCAGTACACTTCATCAGTTTACTAGCCTTGGTCGATAATTTATGCTATCAATTTAGGACACTAAATTGACAAAACATTTTGGCGTTGTTGCCGGGAAAGTGTAACTAGGCAGCCTTATTTCCTATTTTCTAAAAACAATGATATGCATAGAGAAATATATTCTAAGGGTGGATTGATAAGAGGTAGAATCTTAATTCCCACAACTCCACTCACTCCACCAAGACCAAGAAGCAGCACACCTCCAACTCAAACCGACATTCCATACTATACTGTTCATAGGCTTCCAGAAGTTTCAAGAACAAATATTCCATCAGGAAGATCTCCCACTTCATCCACTGAAGCAATTCTAGAGGAAGAAGATCCAAGGACTCCTACAGAAGGGATAACCTTTTTCACTTCTACAGGAGAATATATTGCAGCAGAAGAATTACAAATCCCTAGTGAAGAGGAAGAAGATGACTATTTCTTCAATATACCCCTGATAGCAGAACCAGTAGAACAATTAGCTCTTCCAACTGAACCCTATATCAATTCAGAAGAATCTGTCATGGCAGAAAAAGGGGAAGGAGAAGTCTTTAATGGAGAACATACACTATTTGGAGGAGGTAGAGGTAGAGGAGGAGATAGAGGAAGAGGTAGAGGTACAGAAGAAGGTAGAGGAAGAGGAAATGAAGAAGGAGGAAGAGGTAGAAGGGAAACTGGAAGTCCTTTTGGATTCCCTATAATAGATGAAGAGACTAATGCAACTATGAAAAATATCTCACCCTCTGTTTTTCCAAACTTTCATGGAATAAAAAGTGAAGATCCTGTTATTGCCCCAATCCACCTCAGGCTGAAAGAAGGCGGGATTCAGGGTAACACCAAACCACGCTCAGTCTGGTAGCTAGCCCTACCAGAATAGGAGAGGGCTCTCTCTGGGTCAATCTCAAGAAAAATGTATCAATAGGGCTTGAGATGACTGAAATGAGTGCTAATTTTAGGCTAGGTATATTAATCAAGGAGTTTGAAATGATTTTTGGGGGTTTTTTGTTGGAAAAAGGGAAAGGCGGTTTTGGGCTTGGGGATGAGGCCAATTTCTTGCAGAGTTCAAGTTGGGGCAGGGAAGGCAATGGCTTTGATGTCTTAGATTCAATGAATGGATGGAAAATACTGCTGAGGAGCTGAAGAGGGTAGGAGGGTGCAAGGATCCTCTTCAAACTGACGAAAACATATAAAACTAAACAAAAGTTTAAGGCAGAGCACCAACAAACTAATGAATTCTACCTTAGTTACTCATTTGTTTAATTCAGAAGAAAAGAGAAGGGAAATGGCATACATATAACATTAATGAACTTACAATTACATGGAGAAAAACATCATCAAAACTCAGAGCCACAAGGATCCCAACAAGTGCTGCAAAACCCTGGTCTTTCCTTTGCCAAAAATGCAGAAGTGTATGTACAATGAAGTGCCAAACTATTCCCAAGTATCGAACTCTGAAAATGTCTCAGAAAATACAATATATAGACAAGTATAAACCCCTCCCATGCCTCTAGGGGTCGAGCTCATCCTTCTAGGAGCTGTTTCAACCAATTCTAAACAAGGAACTGAAATCTAGGCAATCAAACAACTTGCCTCTATATGGAAGGAAACTGATTCATTCATTTAATTTTCACTTTTTAGTGAATGAATCCTCTAGAACAAGTAAATATGAGCCAAAATTACATCATAGTCATCAAATTACATCAAGATAGATCAAGAATTACATCAAAAAGTGAAACTAGTCAAAATTGGGCGAATTTCTGAGCTGAAGAGTCAAAATGAGGCAAAATTTCTCTATGCGCCGCGCCCAAAAACTCAATGCGTCGTGCCACTTTGAGCCTATTTTTGAGGCACTTCCCGAAGTTCAAATTTAGCTCATGATAGCTCGCTGGAAATCCTTTCCTGTCTAATTTCCAACCCAAGTGGAAGTTATGGATTTGGATGTCATTTTCCGCTCCAAAAATTCAATCTCCCAAGACTGGTTCCTGTGTGTGCAAAAGGTGGCAGAAAGGCCATTTTCAAGGTGTTTTTGACCCTTTAAACCACCCAGAACTTGATGAAATCACTCAGCCATTCCTGAGCATGCATAATTTATCATAAAAAACCCAAAAATATCAATTTTTCCTCCATAAGATGTCCCAATCATAAGCACGCGCCAAGTGGCGCGACGCGTCCGGCGGAAAAATCTATTTTGCGACCAAAAAAATTCAAAATGACAAAATTTTCTCCAAATTTGCTGAAATTTGGAGTGAAGGTCCCCCATCAAGTATCATGCTCAGCCAAAGAAGCTTCAGCCAATATTTGAAGTCGATCATGTCTTTTGCGTCTCCTTAGTGCCCTCCTGGTGCATGCAGTTCAATGGCAGAATCACTGTTTTGTTCCTAGGATGTATCGGTGTCCGTCATGATGTTGCAATGTGTATGACGAGTGTATGTTTGGTTGATTGAAAAAAAGAAATGAAAACTTGGTGTCTTTGGCACCAAGTGCCAAAGATGTGCCAAAGGGAAATGAGGGACTGTGGGAGAAATATGGACAGTGGGAACAAGGGAGTCTTGTCAAGTGGTAGTTTTCCCTTTGAGAATTTGAAAAAATTTGGGAGAGGGGAGAGACACTGAATGTTTGGGAAACTGAGGTTTTGGGAATTTTTACACATGAAATGGGAAGAGGAGAATGAGAGGAAATGAAATGACTTGGGAGAGGGAGATGGAGCCTAGGAGTAAGTGACTTTTAGAGATGTAGGGAGATGGGAATGAAATGGGTATGAGTGACTTTAGGGATGTAGGGAATAGGGGATGAGCTGCTATGATAAGATAACAGTGAGGGGGTGGAAAAAACAAGGTGGAGAATGGAAGTGTTTGGCACAAAACAAGTTTTAAAACCCTAGGAGCAATCTTAAAACAAGAGAATAGGATTTTGAGTTTTTTGCATTTAAATTTTCATACCAACACCAAACACTTGTTAAGAGAAATGAGGAAGTGGCTTTGAATTACTTTAACAAGGATATACTGAGCAAAATTTGATGGGTGAAAGGAATGGCAAAAATCTTGTGTTTTGGCCCAATGCGCCGCGCACCAACCCAATGCGTCGCACATTTTTCAGGAGGCTTTTGGAGGCCTTCCCGGTGTCAAAATTAGGCGTGTGATAGCTCGATGGAAATATTATTGAGTCTAATTTCCAACCCAAGTGGAATTTTTCAATTTTGAGTTCATTTTCCCTGTCGAAAATCAAATATCCCAAGACTGGTCAAAATGTGCAAAATGAGGCTGCCTCAAGGCAGAGTGCTGTTGCAGTCAACTTTTGAAAGTCTTCCTCAACTCCAAATTGAGCTCATGATAGCTCATTGGAAATATATTTGTGTCTAGTTATCATTTGACTCATCAAGCAAGTCATTTGGCCAACCAAGCTAGGAGAAATCTTGATTTTCCCAAGGTCACTTCAGAGGTGCATTCAATTCTCCTGAGGCAACGGTATTTTTTACATTTCTCTAAAACCATGACACCTGTGTAAAAATTTAAGGAGGTTTTTCTTCCGTGGCCTATTTTGGACAAAAACCTCTCTCATTTTTCCCAAATTCATCTTTTATTGCTAGAAAACATCATTTGAGTGAAATCTACCCCGATGTGTGGAACAAGGGATTTTTCGAAATGAAGCGAAATGAAGGGGATAAGGGGCTAATAAATTCTTGTGAAAATTTTTGGAAGTAGGGATGGATGTAAGGAAGTAGGGGAAAGTGGAATTTCATATATTGAGTGAGGGAAAGGGGTCAAAAAGGGCAAAACACAGGCCTAGCCTAGAAAATTGCAAAGTTGTAGCAAGAAACTAGGGTTTGTGTGAAAATGAGGAATTTGGGGGATCTCAGTGATGGGAAGTGTTTAATAAGGTACATTAAGGATAATATAAGGTGTATGAACATCAGGATACAAGTTTTTCTGATGAGTTGACCATCCAAGAGAAATTACCTTTAAAACCCTAGGAGAGGGAAATGAAACTTACCTAGGCACAACTGAATCATGAACAAGGTGTAAAATGACCCTTTGGAACTTGACATGATGATGAAAACCCTCTGAATGATGGTACACTCAGCTGAATGGTGACATGGACCGACATTTGGACAACTTTGACAAGAGTAAAAGCAAACCCTAGACCTAATACCTAGTGACCAAATTTTGCTTGAAGACTCACTGAAATGACAAAATTTGACCTTGAAACCTTAAGATCACTTTGTAAGAGCATGTTTGATCACTGGAGAAAAGATGCAAATGCTGACACTAACATAGGCTCCAATGGGGATGGTAGCTCCTTGGAGGTGCCAAGAACTACAGAGCTTGGGAAAGCAGACAGTGCCTTCATCCATTGGGCAAAGGAGTCAAAAACTCAAGCTAAAATGCATGACTGAAAACTGATGACTTGACGACACAAATTGACTCTCACTCAACTAAGAACTGACTCGATACTTAAACACAACCGACAAACTGGAAATATGCTCAATATGAAGCTTATTCAATACAACCTACTCTAACAATTTCATTCATCACCTGATCAAGTGAAATGAAACAACCAATGCAACCATGTAAGTATTGCAGCTGCTGTTTGGATTCTCCGCAAGTGCTCGTTTATGAACAACAAGAGAGAACTACTGAAAGGAAACTCCCATGAAAACTTGTGAACAGATCCGTTGAATACTATGGATTCTCTATCCGCCTCCAAAAACACTACATAAGGATCTTGAAATTCATGCTGCATAAGGATCTCAAAATGCACACTAGGACTTAGCTCATCCAATGGATTACTTCTCTTCTCCTCATACCATGAATGCAAACTTTGATCTAAGCTTTGTGATGAGACTCCTACTAAAAATGACAAAGAGACTAGCTGCCGGATCAAGTCTATATCAACACATGTTTCAACCTTACATAAAGTCAATGGAGAAAGAATTTGACTGCAAACATCATCCAACACATCAGCAATAGGATCATAAAAAACTTGAGAAGACTGCTGTGATGTATCCATTGAAACTGTCTGACATCCTACTGGTTGTTCATCTTTTTCTTGAGAGATATTACGAAGATTCTGCCTTATAAACTGAAACGCTTCGAAACAAAAGGCTACAAAATCCTCTTGCATCATTAAATCATGTATTTCAGCTTCCACGACTTCATATGTAATCTGACCTTAAATTTCATTTGGTGGCTGCAAATCTGATGCTACAGGCTGCTCAAGAATTTCGTTATCTGTCTCATCCTCAACATTAACACTGAGAGATTGCTGATTTCTTACAGGCTGCTCATTTGAAGATTTACTATCCAATTTACTCTTCAACAACTGAAATGATTCAAAACAGAATGGTACGGAGTCACCTTGTAGCATTTGATCATATGTGTCAGCTTCCAAGTCCTCATCTGCAACTTGACAATCAATGGCACTCGGGGATTGCAAATCTGAATGTGCGAAGTCTTGAACAAGGTTTTTATTGCCCTCAAGATGGTCCAAATCAAGACTTGTTGACATTTGATTTCTAATTGTATGAAAGTTGTCTCTAATGAACTGAAACGAATCAAAACAAAAAGGCAAAGATCCTTCACTTACTTCAAAATTTGCTGCACTTTCCTCATCATTGTCATAGCTGTTACACAGTAATTTGTCACCGTCCCTACAATCCCCGTCCCGCACATTGGAGGGCTCATTTTGTGACCTGTGAGCAGTGACATGGCTTGAAACCACTTTCATGACATCCCTCTGAACAAGAGCTTTCATTGCCCTGAAGACATCTCCTTGTGAAAAACCCTGAAAATGGCCCTTTTAGCATTGGCGCGAGCAAGCAGTTCAGTACCCGCGCCAATGGGGAAAATACTTCAAAGAGGCCGCGCCAGTTGGCGCTCTGTCCCAGAGTCGCACTCGCGCCAGCCAATTTGAGAGGTGTTTTTTAAAAATAAATGGCGGAAGTTTCATCCTAACTGATCCAGGAACTGATATCTATCTTGAGTTGGGAGGTTTGGCTACAGATTTCCATAGAGAGGAAGTGGTTTGCCACCTCTCATGGAAGCTTCCTTGATGATAGGGCCAATCCCATGATTATAGGGATCCCAACTCCTCTTCCTCCATCTATAAAAGCTTTCCCATCTCCATGGCAAGCTAGTCTTCAAGTTCCCAAATTTCCAAGAGCCTTATGCTGTAAGAGCCTCCATAATTCCCTTAAGACCAATTTCAAGCAAGGAGACTATTGTCAAGAGCTGAAGAGAGAGGTTTGTCCCATCCTTGACAGACTTTTCGAGACGTGTTCTGCTGGCGACCCCCCCGAAGGAGAATTCAACGTCAGAACTATGGTTGTAATTTTCCTTTGATTGATTATTAATGAACAACTATTGGTTATGGTTCCACTCTTGTTGTTGTTTATGATGATGAGTTATGTCCTTTCTGACTGACATATAGTTGCATCTACTAGATTTTACGCTTGCGTTTGTTTTGTTTCTCGCATGTGCAGGTGTCCCATCACGGAGATCGTGGGGATCGTGATCTGCCAGGGCTAAGGAACGGGAGCGCCACCTCTTCTACAACGACTGCGTTGGATTCCAGGTAAGCCTTCGTCGCTAGTTGGTTTATTTGCAATTAGGAACCTACACTATAGCGTGATTGATTGTTGCTAGACCCGGTCTGGGCTAGTAGGGATCGCCTCTGTCCGCAGAGGGGATTTACCTCCACAACAAATTGGCGACTCCACTGGGGATTCGTTGGCTTGTTGTCGTTCGTTTTATAAGCTATAGACGGAGCCTGAAGTTGGCCAGATAGCCTTCGAAACGCTTTTGCTCTGCAATTGCGAAGTAGATCAAAGCTGCTTCAGTCAATCTCCGGTTTAGTTTGTAAACTGAACCCTTTGAGCATTGTCTTGTCTTTTCGGTTGATTCTTGATCCTCCTTGCTTGATCAGCTCTTTTGGGCTGGTTCTTTTTGTGAATTTGGGTCTTTGATAGCTTGAACATCACTGGTCTGATCTTAGATTGCTTATTTTTTATTTTGGCATAGCAAACTTGACTGGCGCGCTTTTTAGCATGACAGTCGCGCCAATTGGCGCTAGTTGTCCATTTATTACCCGCGCCAATCTTGATATGGTGCTATTTTCAGCCTGACAGTCGCGCCAGTGCTGGGGACTGCTGGGGTTTGCTCTTTTTTGAGCTTTCTGAGCTTGATCTGTGTGTTTAGCTTTGCCTCGCTTTGAGCCTAGATTACATGGTTCATTTGAGTCTTGGAGATTTTGCTGGAAGTGGTGAGTCTGGTCTTGGTTGGGAGAAATTCTTTGTTTTTTCATTTTCAGGCATTGGCGCTTGTTGTCAGTTAGCAACCCGCGCCAATTGGCCATTGGCGCTAGTTGTCAATGTACAAGTCGCGCCAGTTGGCGCTAGTTGTCAATGTACAAGTCGAGCCAATTTCAGGGTGTGTGAAAATTGAGATTTTTTCCCTTAATCCTTCACCAGTGTGTCTTTCGCTTTCGATCTTTTCAATGTATGAGCATAGATTACATTGCTCATTGTTTGAAATGTCTTCTTTCCATGGTTATTTGATGTAAAAGGGAATGAATGCCTTGTTTTGATCTCTTGCTTTGGAAGTCCTTTTTGTGTTTGACCTCATATGTCTTGTCGCCTTTTTAGGGATTTCATTGCAAAGTGTTTAAAACAACGATTGCATTCTTAGTGTTTGTTTACATCTCTTTTGCGTTCATCCTTCATTAAGAAGATTTTCGTTTTTTTAGTTTTCGTCTCATAGTTTTCTTTTCATGCATTAGATCACATTGCATTGAAAAGTGTTTTTTGAGATTTGTCATTGAACTTAGATCACATTGTTTAATGATTGAAAGCTAAAAATCGCTATGAGTGCATTCTCTTTCATTGAGAGCATGCATTAAGTAGATTCTCATTTCATCGAAAAATGCATTCAGTGCATTCTTATCATTTGAAAAGAAAAGGAAATTGTGCATAGATTACAATTGCATAGTTTTCGAAGAAGAGGATTGTGCATAGATTACAATTGCATAGTTTTCGAAAAGAGGATTTTGCATAGGTTACATTGCATTATTCGCATCGTTGAATGTTTGAAATTACTTTTGGATAGTGAAAGTCATCTAGTTTGGAAAAGTTTCGTTTTCAGTGTTGTTTGTTGCATCATTGTTTGAAGCTCTTCCCTTAACTAGATAGCATTCATCGAATTGAAAAGTTTTCTTTTCCCATATAGAGTGGATTTAGGAGATTTCGAGACATTACATTCGATAGGGCACAGCCCGAAGCGTAATTGAAGATAAACTTTAAAATTTACTCAATTTACTAAAAATGACATTGAAATCTAACGAAACACATTTAGAGGTCTGCTAAAGACGTGTTTGACGTCTTTAAACCAAGTAGGCGTCGTTCGCCTCTTGGCTTTGAGCAGTCTCTAGTGTAACTTGTGCTCCGTGCGAGTCAAGTATATAAAGGGAGACCCCACTAGGTTTCAATCCTTTATCCATAGGAAGCCGAGTCTGCCGCCCTATACCCGTGATACACCGGACACAACATTCGGGGAGATTGCCTGCACGTACGGAAAGTCCTTGGTTGATTTCTCTTTCATTTCGAAACCAAGGTGTATATTGCAGTTCACGGTTATTTGGTACACCCTTCGCCTAGTATTCCTGAGCAGTCATTTCAATCTTTTCTGACCCTTTAAACTTGAAAGGATCACCAAGCGCTTGTCCTTTCACGCTTGTTTCAAAACTGAAAGAGATAGAGTCACCTTTTATCCGTTTCTCGACTCTTAAAACATGAAACGGTAAAGTTTCCTAAAGATTCAATGTGGTAAAACAAAACACCCGCGATCACACGCCCTGTTAGATTTTGCTTGTTGGCCGTTTGATTTTGTGCCTTGGTTTTAGCCCATGTGTGGTTTTGAGTTGTTGATGGCAGATTTTCTAGAGTTCACCAACCAAGGAATCCCCTCCGATGGGAATCCTAGTCCTTTTCCTCCTTTTGGAAATGTTGGTGCTCCTTATATGGCAACATTGTCCCTTCCTAGGTTAACTGTTGGGTTGCATGTTTGGTTGTTTTCAACCTCTGTGGTTCCGAATGTCTCGGCTACTGTTTAATCAGTTCCTCCACCTGAACAACATCATGTTGATTCCAAGGTGGACCTCTCCCCTTCTTCATCTGTTTTTGCGTCCTCCTCTTCTTCTTCGCCTCTTGAAAGTCTGGATTCGAGTAACCAAGTGGCTAAGAAGAAGAAGAAGAAGAAAAAGAAGAAGAAGTCCGATAAAGGAGAGGCTAGCTCTGCAGCTATTGCACCTAAGAAGTCCCCCATCTATAAACCTCCCAACCCTCCGGAGAAATTCAAGTTCCCTTGCATGTTGTGCACAGGAGACCATCTTCTTTGAGACTTCCCTGGCATTCCCAAGGTGCTTGAAGCATGGTCCAACGGTCGTCCGCCGTTGCCTTTGGCTTCTGGGAGTCAGGTTGGGGGCACATCTTCAGCTAGTGCTGGTAAAACTCTTAAGAAGCAGGGTAAGATTACCAATCCCTGTAACTTGTGTGAGCGGCACCATGCCATTCACCTTTGTCCGTATATGGATGAAGCCAAGCGAGTTTTGGACTGAACTGTTTCTACACCACGCCTCCCGGCTGGTTATAAACAGCTTTCTTTGAGTCCTCCACTAGCTAATTCCATGATTGGTCAAGAGTCATCCTTGGTCGATCCCACTGCCTCGGAAATTCAAATTCAGGATTCCATTCCCGACCAACCATTGGTCGTGGGATCGATTGAACTGGCCCCGTCTATGGTGCACCAGGTATTTTCCATGGAGAGTGGATCTCACACCCCCCATGTTCTTCTTGTTTCTTCAGATTCCTCGGATTTGGAGAAAGATTCTCCTGTCCCCGTATCTCAAGAAGCTACTCCTCTGCCTTTCGTGATGGAGGTCCCGGAGGATACTCCCCCCACCTTCGAGATGGAGGTCGTGGAGGATGCTCCTTCTTCTCTCGTAACACCAGGGGAAGACCATTTCAGTTTGACGGTAGCTCCTCCGAGTAGTTTGGTCGCTTCCTTTGATTGGAATCGATTTTCAGGATACCGCCTTCCGTCTTATGTGCCTTTCGAGATCACAGTATAGGATTTTTTTCTAGTCGTACCCAGCACCATTATAGACGAAGGTGCATCTGTTAGTATTATATCCTCAACTACTTGGAAAGATTTCGGTTCACCACTTCTTGCGCCCGTTACGCAGAATCTGTTGGCATCTAATAGAAGAACGAGTCAACCATTAGGGATCCTTCCAAGGTTACCTGTTACTTTGGGAGGTAAAACCATCCATATGGACGTGATGGTTGTTCCAGGCCCCTTGGATTTCAATCTTCTTTTGGGGCGCGATTACACCTATGCCATGGGAGCGCTTGTCTCCTCCCTTTTTCGTGTGGTCTGTTTTCCACACGAAGGACGGATCGTGACCATTGATCAGCTTTCGTTCTTTGGTCCTGATGTGGCAGCTGGCCTGCCATCATCCCTTCCTAGTTTTTATCCACCCATTGTATCTGCCCCACCGCAGGTTAACTATGTGGCTACCTACCCCATGCCTGTACTCAGTGATAGTGCCGTTGTGCATCAAGTGTTAGGAGCATTGGGTCCTGACTTCCAGGATGTTCTCCTTCCATTGGGAGTGGAACTCTTGGAAGCTATGACTTCATATTAATTATGATGAGGTCGGTCAGAGCATGGTTCTTTTCCTGTGTCAAGCTCCTTAAAAAATGAAACCGGGTCTGGTCGGAGCATGGTTCTTTTCCTGTGTCAAGCTCCTTAAAAAAATGAAACAAGGTTGTCGGAGCAAAGTTCCTTGTCTTGTGCCAAGCTCCTTAAACCATGAAACAAGGTGTCCTGAGGATAGTTCTTTTAATGTGTCAACCTCGTTAAAATAATGAAACACATTCCTGTTCAATTCGAGTCTTTGATAAGTTCTCGTAAAATCCTAGTCGAGTCTTTCTTTTGATCTCGTAACTTGAACCTTCACTCCATCTACCTTTCATATGGATTGAAGCTTGGGGGGCATGTACCTCGAATTGAGTCACCATGCTGGGGGCATGCTTACTTTTTCAAGCATAGTTTATTTCCGTTTCAAGCTTGTGTAAAAATGAAACCGGTTTCAAGCATAGTTTATCTTTGTTTCAAGCTTGTGTAAAAATGAAACCAACTTCAAGCAGAGTTTCTTGATTTCAAGCTTGTATAAAAATGAAACCATTCCCATTTACCTCTTGTGATTACCATTTTATCAGCCTGTTTTTGCCAGATGAGCCTTGGTTCTCACTCCATCGTCACTATCTGCTTGGCCGATCAGATGCCTTCACTTGGTTGTTTTACCCATTCCTGAGGAACCGCTGCGATGAGTGGTCTTGTTAGCCAGCCTCTTGACCTTTAATTGTTTTGAGCAGTTCCACCATCATCAGAACCAGTAGCTACCCTTTATACCACTCGTTCCTCCAGGAGGAGTCATCTTTCAGCTCTTTTCTGACTCTGTAAATATGAAAAGATTGTTGAGTCACTTGTCATTTTGATCTCGTTAAAGTGGCTGCGAAACGAAATCTACCCAGTATACGTTTACCCATTTTTCGGGCTGGGATAGATTATTTATGAAAAAGGAATACCCTAGCCTATTGCGACTACGAGGTTTTCTCAGACATAGTTTTCTACCTTTTCGGACCTGAGGAACTATTTACGAAAAGGGACCATTGGAGTTTACTTTTCAGCTGTCTTTTAAAACTCTCTAAACATGAAAAGACGTCGATTTCTTCCTTTGTCAGACTCGTTAAACCTAAATGACATCGTAAATTGTCAATCATGACGTTATTCGAGTTTCTCCTTCCTAGGGCTTGTTAAATGTACTAGGATGGATTCGTCCAAAGGATGGACTTATATGACAAGCATATGGTATCCTCTTCAAACTTGAGTAAAAATAAAGAGGTACTCACCGAAATGGTGGGGAAATTGGAACTAACGTCATTGTCGTGTCGGCAGTATGTCGCTCTTGAACATGGCACTTTTCTGCATTCGTGTCGGGTTGGGGACATCTCATCTCGTTTTCCACTTGCCTCCGTGGGTTTGGGTGATCCCTTTTGACCTCTCATCTGCTCTTTGCCTCGTCACCATGACCTTTGATCTTTTGATGTCAAATACTGCCAAATCCACTATCGTGCCGCCCATATGTTCAAGAGAAGTTGACCTCTGCAAATATCAACCTCCCTCTGATTCTCATCTGATCGTGATTCACAACAACATTATGTTCCTCTGTCTCGTGTCGATGATGTGGGAAACACTATGGCCCACCTTCGATCATGGTCACTTCCTGTCGACTTCAACTCATTATCCAGGAAGTTGGTCTAGAGACTCCCTTCTGGTGCCTTGGAGCCTTCATGCCTCAATGGCAGGTTCTTCACATTCGACATGAGGTTTTCATTATTGGCCTCCGATCGAGTGATTCTGCGAGTGTTCGACGTCAACTCATTGATTCACATGCCGTAGATTGTACCTATATTACCTTGAGGGCCATTGTCATTATTGGTGGTTCCTCTCGCGTCTGTTAACAGCTTCCATTATTGGCTGGTAATCAGACAATGTTCTTATATGTTCGAATTCAGCTCACATATTCGCATGCTTGAACTTGTACTTTGTTCAGGTCAAGATGGAGCGCAAGACCCTGGATTGTGTCTGTTGTAATCCAGGCTGCAATTTTTTGGATTATTATGATTATTTACATGACTCACTGATTGGATGGTTGCGACCATACCTGAGTCTATTTATCGATCCTCACTGGATGGCTACGTCCATGCCTTGGATCTGGATTATTGTATACTCTGTTATGGGTGGTTGCGCCCATACCGCATATATATCATGTATCTGAGACATCAGTTGTATTTCTTCACGCAGGTTTTCTGACGGTGGAGTTTTCAGTCGGACACGTTCTCGTAAAGCATTTCACCCCTCTCTCTCTCTCTGGCCTCATGCTTTAGGGGGCATCTGTTACACAGTAATTTTTCACCGTCCGTGCAATCCCCATCCCGCACATTGGAGGGCTCATTTTATGACCTGTGAGCAGAGACAAAACTTGAAATCACTTTCATGACATCCCTCTGAACAAGAGCTTTCATTTCCCTGAAGACATCTCCTTGTGAAAAACCCTAAAAATGGCCCTTTTTGCATTGGCGCAAGAAGGCAGTTCAGTACCTGCGCCAATGAGGAAAATCCTTCAAATAGGCCGCGCCAATTGGCACTCTGTCACAGAGTCGCACTCGTGCCATCCAATTTAAGGAGTGTTTTTTAAAAATAAATAGCGGAAGTTTCGTCCTAACTGATCCAGGAACTGATATCTATCTTGAGTTGGGAGGTTTGGCCATGGATTTTCATAGAGAGGAAGTGGTTTGCCACCTCTCATGGAAGCTTCCTTGATGATAGGGCCAATCCCACAATTATAGGGATCCCAACTCCCCTTCTTCCATCTATAAAAGCTTGCCCATCCCCATTGCAAGCTAGTCTTCAAGTTCCCAAATTCCCAAGAGCCTTATGCTGCAAGAACCTCCATAATTCCCTTAAGGCCAATTCAAGCAAGGAGACTATTGTCAAGAGCTGAAGAGAGAGGTTTTTCCCATTCTTGATAGGCTTTTCGAGACGTATTCTGCTGATGACCCTCCGAAGGAGAATTCGGCGTCAGAACTTGGTTGTAATTTTCCTTTGATTGATTAATAATAAACGACTATTGGTTATGGTTCCACTCTTGTTGTTATTTATGATGACGAGTTTTGTCCTTTCTGACTGAAATATATTTGCATCTACTGGATTTTACGCTTGCATTTGTTTTGTTTCTCGCATGTGTAGATTTCCATCACGGAGATCGTGTGGATCGTGATCTACCAAGGCTAAGGAACGGGAGCGCTACCTCCTCTACAAGCAACAGCGTTGGATTCCAGGTAAGGCTTCATCGCTGGCTGGTTTATTTGTAATTAGGAACCTGCACTATAGCGTGAACGATTGTTGCTAGACCCGGTCTGGGCTAGTAGGGATCGCCTCTGTGCGCAGAGGGGATTTACCTCCACAACAGGGAAATTCAAGAGATCCTTTATTTTATATGAAGCATTAAATACTCGAGGAACTGAGTGATGGCTAATGGGGGGTAGAGCTCATGCTAGGCCTTTGCCCATGCAATAAAAGAGTCCTAGCTATCTTTTGCATATTATATTTTCTTTCTTATGTATATTTATATGATTTTATCATGCTTTTTGTTGCATCAACCTCTAGGGTCAAGTTTCCAAGCCCTAACTCAGGGATGTAGATATAGGGTACCAATCACAATGACCATTGATATCAACCAAAAGAATGGAGGTGGATAATTAGGAGAGATGGAAAGTGGTAAGTATGGAATACCTTGGATAAATTATACCAATCAATGTCTCCCCAATAATTCCCTTCCTAAAATATAAGGCCTCAAAGGAGGTCCCACTGGCCTACAATAAAAAACTAAGCTCCTAGGTGAAGTGTCAGAATAAGGATACAATCAAGATCAACCAATCCTTCATTTTTCCTCGTGGTCCATATTTTTTTTTTCAATTCTCATCTTCATATTATTGAGTAAAAATGATACATAGAGAGTGAATTTGTGTCATGGGATGATTAGATAGGAAACCAACCCAATAACAAAACTTTAATTGCTTCATATTACATATGTTATGCTTGACAATCTTGTCCAATAAAACAAAAGAGTGTCTAGTAATCAGATTATAGTACCAGATATGAAAAAAATGACATATCTTTAGCTCTGATCCAACTTCAGTCAAACCAAAATAGAACTCAATTACCATATTTAAATAGAGACGTTATCAAGGACTAGAAAGCAACTAAGAATTGAAAATTTTGCATAGCTTAGGAAGAGGGTGCCTTGCCTCTCTGTTAAGACAATATCGTGGTTGTTGTTCCTGGAGTATCAAAAGCCCATGAGAGGTGTCGAATCAAGTCCAACAATATTTTCTCTATAGCTTCAGACTTTTAATTAGCAGATTTTTTGTCGGCGTGGATTGAACATTTGAATGACTAAGACACCAATTCCCAAGCAATGTAGAAGACATGAATGCATCATATTGCCTGAATACTCAATTCCAAAAGTTGATTACTAGTAAAAAATATGATAGGAATACTCTACCATAACTTGAGAGTAATGAGCAAGGTCATCCCAATTATGGTATCCAGGAGTGTCACAATAGTCGACAAACATAGTCTATACAAATGAGCCTGTGAGCAAAGTGGAATAGAACAGAGAGACTGGGAGGATGGCTCGAGCCCCATATCAGCCATAGAAATTTATAGGGGAGAAGGGTGCCCATGGAAAGATGCAGGGTAACCCCAATTCTCCAAGCCTAAGAATACCATAGGATCCACATAGTTGGTCCTAAGGAAGAATGTAGATAAGCGATAATTACGATGAGCATAGAAACCAACTTCCACCATTTCTTAGCTTTCAACCTTATGATATGTGCTACCTGCACCAGTCAGAGAATAATATATAATAGAGCGACACAAGAATGTAAGAACAAGTTTTTTCACATGCGTTATAGAGATAACCCTTTCATCATAGTTCACTATTATGAAATTAGAGTCTGATTACTTGCTTGTTGTAAAGATAAAGGCTCTTATGAGTCTGGTATTAAATATTGTGTAATCCCATCTAGATGAAGGATCATCGAAAGCCATGTGGCTTAGATTGCCAAACCCTTCAATCATGTCCATTGCATCACTATACATCATCATTGGTGGTGGGGGGCTCGTGTTCCATATCAATATGCCCATATTAACATTAAATTAAAGCACATGGTTGCTAGAATGGTTAATGTGTCGATTGATAGATGACCCGTCTTCCTTGAAGAAACATGTTAGATGTATGAGAACATTGACTAGAGTAATAGGTAGATAATTATTGCATAATTATATCTATTGACCATCAGAGGGTTGTTGGTTGGTTATCTCTCAAGTGAGGATAATTTTTTTTCTCTTATGGTTTACCCACCTTTGGTAAGTAATAGGTTTCTTAGTAAAAAACATCAACCCTTGGAGCCTTTACAATTACAAATCAATGATTTGTTAATGAATTGACTAATGAAGTAGATAAATTGAGTAGTTAGATGATTGAATTGGAAATCAATTTGTGTGATTAGAAAATAATATTACAAGAAGAGATGCAATTGTAAGCCTTAAATCTTAGTGAATAATTTAACTTGTTGATAATGGAAGCATAAAGATGAAATTCCATGGTTCAAACAATAGTTTGATGTCCATCTATTTGAATATGAGAGGAATTACAATGGATAAGTTGATAGTCTGCAAGAACCATATCTAAAAGAAATAGATTCAAAGAAACAAGAAAATTAAATAAATATAAAAGTATTTCAATTTCATTTTAGCAATAGCTTAATTCCTTATAGGTGCAATTGAAACAAACAAGAATTAGTGGATAGGATACAAAATTCTTCAAAGAAGAAGCCATAATGATTAATGATCAATGGAAGCAAACTCAAATAAAATTCTTTAAACAAGTGAGAAAAATATACCAATTTTTCCATGACTTACATGTATTGATAAATTTGATACCCAAATAGATGAAAAAAAAAATTTCTTATAAAACAATTGATAAAATTATTGTTTGGAAGAAAAAAGAGAACCCAAAAACAATTGTCAAAAATTCAAAGAAAGAACAAAGAGAATTCATGTATCCTTGGATAATTGGGAATTATATTGCTTGAATGTCAAGGTGTGGGTAAAAGAAGAAAATCAATACTGTTGCAAGATATGGGATGAAGCCTTATAGATAATGGATGATTATAATATGCCTTATTCTAGAGCTATTAGACATGATTTACCTATTACATTGTGCTTATAAGTCCTAAAAAAAATGAGAAGAAAATGAAAAAATTAATTAAAATTAAAAAATGGAACCATGAAGATGTCAAAGAATTCATTTGTCTACAAAATGAATTTACCAAATCTATCTCCAAATTTTCTTCTAAATATATGAAAATTAAGTATTTTTTTTCTAAAAGGGTCTGACAAATGATGTGAAATTACAATAGATCATTGAAATCCACCTTATGTTGAATGGTTTTGCCATTGATGCCAACATTGGTACTTGAATTCTCTTAATATTCACCATGGATTACATTAGTTGGAACCTCAAATGGAGAAGAAGTCTTAGAAGTTACCAAGCCCCTGTGGTGTGGTCATAATTCCTTGAATTTGGCGAGGTTTTTAGATGGGAAGAAAAATGAACTTTCTCCAAGATCATCTTTTCTTGATTCTCCTTATTTTTATCATTATAATGGTATGTGTCATGCCTCATAAATCCTCACTAGTGACGAGACATGGATGCTCAAATATTGAAGCCCAAATAAGTGGTTAAGGAACCCAAAAATAGACGCTACAAGATATTTCTCTTCTTCAACAAAATTAAACTGAATGGGTATATCCTTTTCAAATTCAAAAACGGATTTTAATAAGGATCAAATAATTGAATTAAATTCTTCCTAAATGGTTGGGCATTTTTTTCTGCAAAATTTCATTTCAAATTTGCATTTTTTCTCCAAGAGAACAAGTCAGCTTCCCTCCTTTTGATCAAGTCATATCCATTTGAAACCCCTCTTCATCACTAAAAAGGTGGCTTGGATCTTTCACAAGTGTGAAACAATTCAACGTCTAATCTTTGATGAAGTTTTGCGGCTCTAAGTAGTCTTGCAAAGCCTAAGAAGGAGGTCAAATTTTTGGGTCAGTTTTTGAAGATATTTCACTAGAGTTTCTATGATTATTACATACCTTATTTTCCTTCCTTTGGCATACATCTACAATTGGTTCGCTATTCATTTAATATTTTGGAGTAATTTTATTTCTTTTTTGAGGGGCTTCTCGTTAGTTAAGTATTGAGTTATATCTGAGATCTTTATCTATATTTCCCGTGGCATGGTTTTCAATATTCACTATGATTTGAATGCATCTCTTGTTGTGATCTCCAAGAAATTTCATTCAGTTCAAGAAGGGATTTATCCTAGAATATTTGTTCCCCTTCAAGACCATAACACCAAGGATTACTCTGCATTATCTTGACATAATATTTTATGATTATTCATGGATCCTAGAGTATATTTATGAGCATTATTCTTTGGCCTTTTGTTTAATAAAGGTTGTCTTCAATTGGGAATTCAAAATTATTGATTTTTCAGATTAAGGCTTAAACATGGAATCTTTATGGTTGACACCCAAGGCAACCTTCCTGGGTTTTAGTGAATTTATCTAAGGTTCATTGTAGAATACAATTGACTATGCCACAAGAATGGAAATTCTTGTGAACCTGTGAGATTTTTAGTCTAATACTATAGCTCTTATTCTTGTGGCATCTCGACTAGCTAACACTAATTTGAGATTTACTTGGATATTCCCTAGCTCGTACATCTGAGGTTAGTCTATGAGACTTTATTTTCTGATTGACCTGTATAATTTCCTTGAAGTTTGTAACCTAATTTTATCTAGTGTGTGGCCATCATCTTTGGCTCGGGCCTTGAGGTAATTTTTCAGATCATTCTGAGGTTAGGTCCAAGGCTAATCATTGACATCTATGTATAAGATATTTTTTGTGATTGTCTCTTGTAGTAAGGAAAAAAATAAGTGAAACTAAGGATAATATTTTGAACATTTTGATGGGCTATTTACAATTATGCATGATCAATATTTGTAAAAGGTGTGTTGGTATAGGTTAGCTAAAAAAGATAAACTGATTAAATTGATAATACATTATAATCATCATATTTGAAGCATAACTAACAAAGATTTGATGTAAACCCGTGTTGTATTTTGAGGCAGTATACTTGACTTGTAATAGAAAAATAAGGCATCAATATTACAACTAACCTTGGTCTTGATCAATCAAAAACATATCATTGATAATAGATATAATATAGTTCCATGGCGGACAACTATTAGAAGCATCTCGATGGTTTATTCTTGACTAAATCTGAGGCCATATCAAGGCAGATTTTAAGTTTCAGAGAAACTACCTTAAGGAAACATTAAGGGTTTGAAGGTATGAACTTATTTCTAATTGATAAGACAGTATTTGACTGGATCAATATGACATGTTCCTTATACTTTATAAGCCTTCTTACTGAGTATGCTTGTTGGGGTTGCACTCGTATGGTTGATACCATGTGTGCATGCCACTCATGTATTTTGTGAGTGACAGAAACTATAAATGATAGTTTTTATGCTACCATTTATATTAATGCCATGTGAAAAATAAAGTGAGGATTATGGTAAAAGAACTAGGAGAAGTTGTCAAAGGAACTTAGCTTAAGTTTTATGGTTCACAACTTGTGTCCCAAGTATCATGGGTTCAAGTGTCCAGAGAAATGTTGGTCCGTTGTGGCATTTATAAAATATTTCTTCTAATTGTGGAATAGTGTTAGTTGTTTCTTCGAAGTTACTGACCACTCCTAGTGGAATGTACTTGTTACTGTTAAAAAAAGAACCGAGAGAAGTTTCTACTAGAATTTCCTAATATTTTTTTATGACTAAGTCTTAACTGAGTTGGTATGTTACAGAGAGCACATTAATGAGAAGTATATTGGTTTCTATGTATTGCTAGGGTGTTGGTAAAAATAGTGAGGGGGGGGGGGGGTGTGAATCAATATTTAAAACTCACACATATTTTTAATTTTGTTTACTGAATTCTATACGTGACTTTACTTGAGCCAACTAGCGTATGTACACGACTTTCATTTAGGAAACTGGCATATACACTACTTCGCTTCATCAAAACTGTGTATATTTATTCGTGTACACAACTTCGCTACATCAAACCTGCATATATTTCTTCAAACTTTACTTCATAATTATTCTGACATGAAACCTTTGTCCCATCATTATTTCATTCTATTCCATCACTCTGTCACCTCTTAACTAATTTGTGCACTCTGTTAGAAGTTGGTTTCCATCAAGGACAACACATGCATCATAATTCCAACAATCTCCCCCTTTGGACTTAATGGCAACCATGCTGGTGTTTGATCACCACAACCTATAGATACCTATTAGACACATCAATATAAACATTATTCAAAGACCAAGTTACTCTCCCCCTTTGACATCATGGGCCAAGGGAGGACCAATGCTGAAACAAGGTTTTTTTTTCCTTGTAGATACAAGAGCTCTGTAGATATGATTTTCATTATACTGACCACACTCCCCCTGAGCACATGCTGAATATTTAAAAATATTTTCAATGAATTACATGACTCTATAACTCATCAGCGTATGACCTTTCCTATCACCAAGGACTCATACTTACATCAATCATCCAACAAGTGGGGTTACATATTTGACTCAAGTACTCAACCCAGTGGGAATACATACTTGACTCAACTACCCAGCCAAGTGGGGTTACATATTTGAAACAATCACCCAACCAAGTGGGTTTACAAATTTGAAATGACCTCAAAATTCCATACATGACTTATTATGACAATATTTACTTCATAGGTCTCAACATGACCTTTACATCAAATTACAGATATGAATTTAATAACCAAGACCAAAGGATCTCAATATAGAGACATCATCTAACATAATTCAGCAACCATTATAAAAATAATGCCAACAATGCATTATACCCAACAAGGCTAATGCTCCCCCTGAACCTGTGATACTTTTTCACTGTCAAGTCTGACCACAACAACTCATTCATCAAAGCATCTTCATAAATCAGACAATCATAACTTAATACCATATCAGCAGACTATAACCATCAACATCAAACCAAAAAAATTAAATCATAACTGTCAACAACATGTTAGAATCTATTCTTGAGCCTGTCTCACTATTTTTCTATCAGAGAAAAACATACACGACTGTCTGCAAAGGAACTCACGTACATATGCAACTTATTTCATTAAATCCAAGTATAGAATGTGAAATACTAAAACTTTCACTGCTTCATCTCCCTCTGAGCTTGTACAATTTGTACATGTCTTCTGTTGTCACATCAAATGTACTGTAAGAAATATAAACAACCATAATTACCAAACCGTCCATGGGAATCACCATATATTGATCCCCCTGCAATGATACATTATTGATTCCGATAATGTATATCACATCACTCTTGCAGTTACTAAGAGAAGTAAGCTTTAGAAATAGATGACTATAGCAGGGTCAACATTCCCTATGTTTTTTACTGGTGTTTCTTCTTTTTCTAGCTTTGCTTGAAATTTCTTATTATGTGTTGGAATTTATCCAAATTCTCAGTTATGTTCAACATACAACCTAAAATCAGTGGCCTTATGCCCAAATGAGTTACAATAGAAAAAAACATCCATGAAACCATCCTTTTTGTCTTAATCTACGTGATTTCCATTAAAAGGATTCTTCTCTTTTAGCGCATTATCATCATTAATACTAAATTCCATGATTACTTGCAGATCTTCATTAGACTCTCCCTCTTCTCCAATTGAGAAACCATCACTATATTCATTTGTATAAAATCTTCTCCTATTTTCAAGTCGTTTCCATTTGTCATGGTTTTCTTTATAAGTACACTTAGCTGCATAATGACCAACTCTACCACAAGAAAAACACTTTAAGGGAATCTTACGTATCAACCTTCCAGTACATAGTTGAATTTTCCTCACAAAATTTGCCTCCTCTTCTTCTGATACATAACTTTATTCCTTGAGAAGTTCCTTTTATTTTCCTTTTGCAAAAGCCTTAAATGCGGCTTCTCTAACTTCTGAGGGGCCTCCTTTTCTCATTTCAAAATCAATCAGGATCCCATGAAGTTGAAAAACAATAAGAGTCTACAGATCCCACTTTTCTTCAATGGCAGGCACTTTTGACTCGAATTTTGGAGTTAGAGATCTCAATATTTTCTCTACTAAAGTTGAATCTTTTATATCTTCACCCATATTTCTGATAGAATTCATAATATCATATATTCTTAGAAATAAACTTACAATACTTTCATCATCATGCATTCTTAGAGTTTCATATTGAATTCTAAGAGTTTGAAGTTTGACACCTTTTACCTTGTCATCACCATCATAGTTATGGATGATCTTATCCCATATTTCCTTTGATGAATTTAGCTGCATGACTTTGACAAATTATGATTTTGTCAGGATTCACAATAATGCATTGATATCTTTCGCATTGGTTTCATATGTCTTCTTTGTTGTTGGATATCTATAACCTCATTCCACGATTCCCCATAAATATTCTCCAATAATTTTCAGATAATCTCTTGTTCGTATCTTCCAGAACATTAGATTACTTCCATTGAATAGTGGTGGACTGATAGAAAATACTCCTTCATGACTTAACACTTCGACAGATCTCCTTCAAACGATAAATCTTCTTCAGAAGTACGTACTCTAATACCAATTATTGGGAAAATACTGAGAGGGGGCGTGGGCACGAATCAGCATTTAAAACTCACACAAATTTTCACTTTTGTTTATTGAATTCTATACACAATTTTACTTAGGCCAACTAGCATACGTATGCGACTCTCGTTCAGGAAAATAACATATACACTACTTCGCTTCATCAAACCTACGTATATTTCTTCAAAATTTACTTTCATAATTCTTCTGACATGAAACCTTTGTCTCATCATTCTGTCATTCTATTCCATCACTCTGCCACCTCTGAACTAATCTGTGCACTCTGTTACAAGTGGGTTTCCATCAAGGACAACACATGCATCATAATTCCAACATAGGGTTTGACAAATGAATGGGTTGTTTTCAAAGCTTGTTTATATCACTGTTGTAACAAAGAAAGATTTAGTGTGCTTCTAGAGGTCTGAAAATGGGAGACTTATGTTGCAGTAGAATTTATTTATTTGATGTTGTTAATTGGGAAAAACTTTAGAGTGAATTGGTATTTGATAGTGTTGACGTATTAGGTAGATCTAGGGTTTGATATATTTTTGAACTAGGGTTATGTCAAAATTTATATGGCTAAATTTTTTTATGACATGTTAACGAATTTGTTATGAAGCTAGGGTTTGATATTTTAAGCAGAGGAAATTTTTATTGTTGTTGAAGACTTTGTGCTAGTATTGCAGAACGATAAATTAAGTAAATTGTTTTCAATGTTATTTATTTTCATTTTGAGCACAGGTGGATCCAGTCTCAAAATATATGAAATATTGTCTGCTTACTGAGAAGCATGGCAGGGTGGTGCAAGGAAGGAGATTGGATTTTCACTCAAGTTATAGTCTGAGAATACTTCAGGATGACAGGGTGGTGCTAGGGCAGGTTGTAGCTTGCGTAAGGTGTTGGAACATCCTTTCATTCAGAGCTAATAAAAACATGGAATTAGAGTGTCCTTCTAGTTGGTGTTGGTAAATTAGGGAATTATATCATCCTTTCAATTGGACATGATAACTCAGGGGGTTGGAGCCTATTTGTAGTTGTAGCTGGAAAATCTTGGAAGTCGGAGGTTCTTATTGATGTAATCTTCAAATACCTTTATTAAGAAGTGTTCAATGTTTTTTCTCCCGAAATGGTTTCCACCTAAAAATATTGCATATAATATCTTGGATGTTGTGCATTATTGAATGGTATTGTTATATTTTCATGTGATGTAATGTTAACTCATGTTTTAATCTATGATAATTATCATTCGTTCTATGTGAATTTATAATTAACTAATTGAAATGAAATATTGATTCACCCCAATCTTAATATTTCCAAAAATTGGTATTATAGCAAGTTACTTCACTTACAACTTAACAGTTGGAAGATAGATATTAGAAGTGAAAAGATGGGAAAGTCAAAGAAGCATGCATCCAAATGATCAAAGGAAGTCTAGGGTATTGTAGTAGTCTCCAAATATATCACAACTAATGAAGAGAGTCAAGTTGGTTATCTATCTCCTGAGTTCAATGAAACCAAATATGAAATATGGGAATCCAGAATGGAAGCGTATTTGAAAGCTCATGGAAGTGATTTTTGGCGCTTTTTTTTTATTTCTAGAGACACATCTATTGATGAATATAGAAGGTACAATACAAAATCATTGAACGTGAATCTAAGAGATCTTCTAGACCCTACAAGAGACAAATTAGATAAATGCTAATCACCCAAAAGTCTCCAGAAGAAGCTCCATGATCTCTACTCAAAGAATAATTCTAGTCAATATGAAGATGATGATGATGATTGTGATTTAGATGAAGTAGATGAAGAATAAGAAGTAGTAGTTGACATGGAGGGATAATTGATCAACGCCTTATATGATCTTAAGGAAGACTAGAAGTGAAATCAGATACTCAAAAAATAATTTTCATTTCTAAGAATTCAAGTGCAGGAAGATAAAAAGAAAGAGAAAAGATTGACAAGCCAATTAGAGGAATTTGTTCAGAAGTACATAGTAGAAGTTGGTAAAAAGAAAAAATAACTTGACACCACCCTAACTAAAATAGACAAGCTCGAGAAATGGAAGAAATAAAAAATTCGGATAACAAAAGGAATAATAATGTCATTTCCCGATTGAATATGAAGACAAAAGATGCATATGAAGTCCCATGCAATGAAGGCACAAGCTCCAAGCCATCGTAAAGAAAGATTGACAAAAGCCTAAAATAAATATCCATCAAAGGCCAAATCAATATGAAGAACAAAAGAAGGATGAAAATGTTGTTGCTCCAAAAATTAATGTTGAAGTATTCAAGGACAATGATTAACAAAATGACGAACCTCCTCTAAGAAATAATGTCTATAGAATATCATCATGACAATGCATCTCATTTAAGTACCATAATATGTTCAATGGTTATAGTTTATAATGTTATAAGTTTGGTCATATGGCTAGGGATTAAAAAATATATGTTAGGGATGATTATCAAGGACATTATCAAAACCTTAGAAGCAAGTTTGCAGGATTGCAAGAAAATTTTCAAAATGGATTTTTTAGCAGAAAGTATATGTCAGTTGCTTCATCATTTAGGTTCAAAATTGAATGTTACAAATTCCATAATTATGGGAATATAGCTCATGATTGTAAATACATGATGGAATATTCCTTAAAATATAGCTCTAATATTAGGTACAAAAATGTATAGAGAAGAAAACAAAAGCAAGAAGATCATGTGAATGGAGAAATATCAGTATTCATGTTCTCACGACTTGTGAAGTCGTAAGACTAGGATGAATATACAATGGAAGATGTAAATATTTAGGATGATCCTGCAATAGATTCGGTTCAAATTTTTTTTTGGAAAATCCAGCCTAATGACTCCATGTCCCATGAACATTGAAGGGGGGAGTATATGTAGTAGTGGTTGCACATTTGAAAATCTATCTTTTGGCAGATGGTAGAAATTTAAGAAGTCATTAGAGCAGTAGTAAATATTATGGGTATATTATTTATCCCTATGGGTCTGAAGGTTTGGAAAGAAAATTCATGGAGAGACTTGTAGCAGGAATCATTTGTGTAAAGCTATGTGAGGCATAGTTGGTAAGAGGGAGATAAGTTTATGAGGAAGATATTTCCTCAAGGGGAATAACCAATTTCCATTGAAGTCAAAGGGCGAGAGAAATCAGAAAAGGAATATTAGAGCATGGAGTCATGGGGAGCTTAAATCGCATGGGGAGTATGTGTGTTGTCATCAATGACAAAGGGAGAGATTTTTTAATGTTGTTGTGATTTATGCCAACATCAATCGTTGAACGATCTTAATATTTGTCATGGATTGCATTACTTGGAAGTTCAAATGGACAAGAAGTCTTAGAATATAGAAATCCTCCGTGGTGTGGTTTTTTGAGAATGAAACAAGATGACAGAGCTTAGTGGAAAGAAGTCGCCTTCACTAAGTGGGCCCGCAGGGTATTTTTGGCACAAAGTCTATTTTTAGACATGTCGATCATGATTCTATGAGTTGCAGGATGCTATTTGTGGAGGGATGGTCAATTTATAAAAATAGATGGACTTCTATTTTTAGACATACTGGGCACAATTTATTTTTAGATTGCCAGTCTAAAAATAGATATGTCGAATATTATTAGCTCTTAATAATATTTGGACTATAAACATTATCTTATCCTCTTGGAGCACTTCAGTTTGATGCTTGGATGTGGCACATGCAGCTGACAGAAGGAATTACACTATTCCTAGGGTCTAAGTGGAGCTATTGCATGATGACTTTAGTTAGAACTCATGTGAGTGAGTTTGGTGGAGTTGATTGAGGAGTTGATGGAGTTGTGTTCAGTTTAACTCAGTTAAACATAGTTGAGCTAGTTGTATCTAGTCTAACTGATTGATACACTAGTGAGAGTGGTGTGAATTAATTATTAATTAATTCACTAATTATAAACTCATAAATTAACTAAAGAATACATCATTTAAATTCGCAATGGCTATTTCGTGAGATTGTATGATAAGCAAGCGGAAAGAGTTAAAAGTTGACGATTGGCCAAAGACTATAATGTGCATGAGATTTGTTATCATTACTGATGGATTTTCCAATGAGGATTGCAGTGACATACTAGTGGGATTCAAACTGATCTCACAATGATCTAGGTTGATTTAACAGAGGCAAAAGTAATAAAAAGGCAAGATTACATGTGACTTGCTTGATCTGAGCTTGTGTAGTGTGTAGCATGGGAGATAGTGCTGAGAGCTTGTGAGGAGCTTTGTGCTATTATTGTTACATGAAATCTATCATTATAATATATAGATAGTTGGGGGTTTTCAGCGTTAAGCTTTCCCATAAATACTGTGTTTATATGTGTGATTGATTATGGTTTTAATGTGCGCATGCAATTGTTTATTTTCCGCAAATTGATGATCAATAGTAGAAGAGGTTATGTATTATGCATGAAGCTCAAATAGTGTGTGATCAGGATAATCTCGGTGAATAATTTATCTATTATTCAAATTTCTACATGGTATCAGAGCAGTATCGATCATTGGAGAAATTGTAGACATTGAAGCGGTTGAGTTTTGTGCTGGTGGAATTCGAATTTGCAGTAGTGTTTTCTTGGTGTTGATGTTGAAATGTCTTTCAACGGATTGCGATTGGAGTATGCCCTTGAGGGCAGCTCGAATTATATTACATGGAAGGACAGGATGGAGGCGGTGTTAGATGACAATGGGTTGAAGGAGTTCATAGATGTTGAAGTCCCAAAGCCTACTTCTAGGGATGTTGCCGTAATTGAGGCTTGGAAAAAGAAGACAGCAAAGTGTCAAAGGATTCTGTTGGAGGGCGTGAAGGATCACATAGTGTCCAGCCTACATGGTAAGGCTTCTCCCTTCCTAATGTGGAAATCCTTGACAGATTTATTCCAAAGCAAGAGCGACCAAAGGAAGCTACGCCTTCATGACAAATCTAGAACATAAAGATGGTAGGCGCTTACGTGATGCCTGCGCAGCCACGGTTCATCCACGGTGGATGAGCTGGGAAGTGTGGGGGTGACTGTTGATGATGAGGACTTGGTGAGCTTGGCTCTCCTTGGGCTTCCGAAGAGTTGGCATTCCTATCAGGACTCTGTCAATGGTCGGGAGAAATTGCCAAGATGGGAGCGACTTTGGTTGAATCTTGTGCAAGAGGAGATAAGGCAAAGTACCAGGGACAGATCTTCATCAAAGAACTCTGATGAAGAGAATTGTGCTTTGGCTGCCAAAGAAAAGAAGGGGAAGAGCAAGAAAGCTTCTCATTCCGGTGCGAAAGGCAAGAAGCAGGACATGTCCAAGGTGAAGTGCTTTCACTGTCACCAACACGGACATTATGCCACAAATTGTTCGCAGAAGAAGAAAAATAAGCAGGCTGCTGGATCTGCAGCTGGAGAGGCCTTAGCCTCGCAGTTTGAGCTGGATTTTTCGCTGATCGCATGCTTGGTCTCAAGTGTGATGGGTTCAGTGTGGTTTCTGGACAGTGGTGCGTCTTTTCACATGACAAGAGATCAAGATTTGTTTACTGATCTGGATGAGAAAGATCTTGGAGTGCACATCGAGATGGGCGATGATGGTAGATACAGTGCGACCGGTATCGGTACCATTTCTTTTGAGAGGGAGTCTAGTAAACCCTTCGTATTGAAGGAAGTGATGCATGTTCCAGGATTGAAGAAGAATCTTATCTCTGTGGCGATGTTAGAAGACAAGGGATATGATGTTGTCTTTAGCGAGGGAAAGGCTTTCCTACGCAGTAAGGCAATTGGTGAGACCCGGAGGATAGGGGTTCGAGTTAAGAACCTTTATCAATTACAGGTAGATGGCTATGCAGCAATGGCAGGCAAGGCAGAAGGACTGGTGAGCTGGGATGATGGCGAGTTGTGGCACCGGAGATTGGGCCACCTTCACCATGGAGCTTTGAAGATACTGCAGCAGATTTCTACTGGGCTTCCTAAAGGCACTCTTGCGCAGTCAGATCAGTACAAGGGGTGTACCTTGGGAAAATTTGTGAAAGCCACCTTTCACGAGAAGGATAGTCACACCACGACGATCCTTGAGAGAATTCACACAGACGTGTGTGGACCTTTCTCAGTAGCTTCGATAGCAAAGCACAGGTATTATGTGATATTTGTTGATGATTTTTCTCGTAAGTGCTGGATCTTCTTCATGCAGAAGAAGAGCGAGACATACTCAAAGTTCTGTGAGTTCACCTGTCGTGAGAAAGGACCTGTGAAGCATGTATGCTCTAGGAGCATAATGGCAGTATTCATCCTTCCATGACCAAGGACTTTGCAAACACAGACCAAGAGAGCTCATAAGACTCTCATAACCCACAGCAGAACGGGTTGCCAGTGAATGAACAGAACAACATCGTGGGTGCTGACGCAACATGTTAAACACTGGGTCACCATTCACTTGTGGTGAGGCATGTGAATACTAAGTGGAGAGCAAAGGTAACTTATTTGTCTCACAAAGATACTGGCAACAGTGGCACCCAGGAGGCGTTTCTCGGTAAGAGACCCGATATTTCATTTGAGGATTTTTGGTTCACCTATTTACATTCACGTGACGAAGGATGCTACGAAGAAGATGGAGCTGACTGCAGAGGTTGGGATATTTGTGGGGTACACTGATACACCCCACAACTATCGTGTGTATTTTCCAGACAGTCGCAAGACCGTTGTGCGACGGGATATCAAATTTCATGAGGAGAAAGCCATGAAGTGTTCGCTTGAGAGGGAGCCACACTTGCATGCAGATGAGGAGCTATTAGTTCCTAAGGATGAGCCTCAGGATGTGGATCAGCCACAAGAGGAGGCTCATGGAGTGGAAGAGACCACTCATGCAGCGCCAACCATCAGAGGGCGGAAGCGCACTACAGAAGCTGAGCGACTGGCTCAAGATGCAGAGAAGGTTGTAGGAGCACCTACATCACAGCGCAGACAGAGACAGTCACCTGATCGGTATACTGGATACATGGCTCTTATGAGCAAGTGTATCGTGACAGAGCCATCCTCTTTCGAGGAAGCTATGGAGGACCCCGCATGGGTAGATGCCATGGTGGAAGAGTATGATTCGATTGTCAGAAACAGTGCATGGGAGATTGTCCCAAGACCGGAGGGGAAATCAGTGGTGGGTTCGAGATGGATCTACAAAGTGAAGCAGGCAGCTGACGGGAGTGTGGAGAAGCACAAGGCAAGATTTGTTGCCCGAGGCTTCTCACATATTGAGGGGATCGATTATGAGGAGACCTTTGCACCTGTCGCAAGGTATTCTTCCATGGGCTGCACGATTCTTGCTCTCCCTCAACACAGATGGGTGGCACATTCATCGATGGATGTGAAGATTGCGTTCCTCAACTAGCATTCCGGGAGGACGTGGTACATAGAGGCCCTATAAGGTTTCGAGATCTTCACATAGCCGAGTCGACAAAAGGGTGCTCGAGAGAGCGCTCGTATGGGTTGAAACAAGCAGTAAAAATAGGGTTGCAGGCACACTTTGAAAGACACAGAGGTCATCCATCTCAGATTTCCAGAGATATGTTGGATCCAATCTACACCTATCTGTATGATGGTAAGTTGCTGATCATTGTACTTTATGTAGATGATTTTATTTTTACAGGTGATGAACTGTTGATACTCTCATGCAAGGCTGATCTTGCAAAATATTTTGAGATGAAGGACTTGGGCCTCCTTCATTATTTCCTGGGATTGGAAATTTGGCAGCGCAGTGATGGACTGTTTGTGTCTCAAGGCAAGTATTCCCGAGAAATACTGGAGAAGTTCAACATGCATGGCTGCAAGCCTATCGACACTCCTCTTCCTGGTGGTTGGAGGAAAGAGGATGCTACATCAGCAGAGGTAGTGGATGCCACTGTTTATCGATAGTTGGTGCGGTCGCTTATGTATCTGGTCAATACAGGACCCGATATATGCTATGCAGTTAACCATCTTTCTTAAGCTATGGTTAAGCCTACCAAGCTCTTCTGGAAGGCGGGCAAGCATGTATTGCGTTATCTCATAGGCACATCGGGATATGGATTGTGGTCCAGACAGGAGGATGAGGTGAAGTTGTGTGGCTTCACGGATACAGATTGGGCGGGGAGCCCAACGGACATAAAGAGCACATCTGGAGGGATTTTCAGATCGTGTCGACAAATAGCTTGGTACAGCAGGAAGCAAAGATCCATGGCACTCATTTCAGCAGAGGCCGATTATATGGAAGCAATTTTGGCTGCATGCGAGGCTATATGGATGAGGAAGATCCTGGTCGGGTTGTTCGGTTCACACTTGGAGCCTACTATGATTTATTGTGATAATCAGAGTTGCATCAAACTCTCGGCTAATCCAGTATTTCATGATAGATCCAAACACATTGACATCCGGTATCATCATATTAGAGATTGTGTGCAGCGGAGGATCATGTTACTTTCATACATTCCTACAGAGGATCAGGATGCTGATATCTTGACGAAGGCGCTCACCAGGAGAAAATTCGAATATCACAGGGGCAGGATAGGGGTTGAAGATAATCCGTATCTTGTTGAGAGGGAGTGTTGAGAATGCAACAAGATGACAGAGCTTAGTGGAAAGAAGTCGCCTTCACTAAGTGGGCCCGCAGGTTATTTTTGGCGCAAAGTCTATTTTTAGACTATGTCTATTTTTAGACATATGGATCATGTTCTATGAGTTGCAGGATGCTATTTGTGGATGGTTGGTCAAGTCAGAAAAAAATAGATGGAATTCTATTTTTAGACATACTGGGCGGAATCTATTTTTAGATTGCTTAATTAAAATAGATATGTTTAATATTATTAGCTCTTAATAATATTTGGACTATAAACATTATCTTATCCTCTCGAGCACTTCAAGCCATACCGGATGGGCACATGCAGCCGATGTAAGAAATTACGCACCCTAGGGTCTAAGTGGAGCTATTGCATGATGACTTCAGTTAGAACTCATGTGAGTGAGTTTGGTGGAGTTGATGGAGTTGTGTTCAGTTTGACTTAGTTGAGCTAGTTGTATCTAGTCTAACTGATTGATACAATTAGTGAGAGTGGTGTGAATTAATTATTAATTAATTCACTAATTATTAACTCATAAATCAACTAATGAATACATCAGTTAACTTCAGTGCATGGACAGTTTCAGTGGAGACCAGTGGAGAGGTAGGTGAAAGAGCAGTGTGACTATCAGTTGTGACTATACTGGTGCATGAGATTTGCACACACATTGATGGAGAAGCCAATGAGGATTGCGCAATACATACTGGTGGGATTCGAACTTGGATCTCACAATTATCCAGGTTGGATTGCGCAATAGAGGCAGGCTAACGGGTGGACAAGATTGGAGCATGTGACTTGCTTGATCTGAGCTGGTGTAGTGTGTAGCATGTGAGATAGTGCTGAGAGCTTGTGAGGGGCTTTGTGCTATGTATTTTTACATGAACTCTATCATTATAATATACAGATAGTTGGGGGTTTTCAGCTTTAATCTTTCCCATTACATACTGTGTTTATATGTGTGATTGATTATGTGGTTTTAATGTGTGCATGCGATTGTTTATATTTCCGCAATTGATGATCAATAGTAGAAGAGATTATGTATTATGCATGAAGCTCAAATAGTGTGTGATCAGGATAATCTCGGTGAATAAGTTATCTATTATTCAAATTTCTACATGGTTATGATTCCCCACATTTGATGAGGTTTTTGGATGGAAATAACAGGGAAATTTCTCTCTCAAGACCATCTTTACTTGATTATCCTTTTCGTGTTGATTCCAATGGTATGTGGTATTCCTGATAACTTCTCA
Source organism: Pinus albicaulis (assembly GCA_034641835.2). Taxonomy (NCBI): domain Eukaryota; kingdom Viridiplantae; phylum Streptophyta; class Pinopsida; order Pinales; family Pinaceae; genus Pinus; species Pinus albicaulis. The sequence goes on from JAXQQM020093244.1 coordinate 76,088, forward strand.
TAATTGAGGAGATATGGATGTTCAAATATGAAGCATCATTAAGTGGTTAAGGAAACCCAAAGGAGATGGTACAATCTATTTCTATTATTCAACAAAATTAAATTAAATGGGTCTATCCTTGTCAAATTCAAAAGGTGATTTTATTAAGGATCAAATAATTGAATTAAATTTAGCCTGAATGATTTTGGGTTTTTGGATCCAAAATTTCATTTCAAATTTGATTTTTTTTCTCCAATAGAACATGTGGGATTCCCTCCTTTTGATCAAGTCGGATCCATTTTAAACCCCTCTTCATCATTTTAAAATGTGGCTCGTATCTTCCACAACTGTGAAACAATTCAACATGTAATCCTTGATGAATTTTTTCATCCTTGAATAGGCTTGAAAACACTAAGGAGGTCGAATTTTGGGTCATTTTTTAATATATCTAACTAGATTTTATGTGATCATTATATGACTCCTTGTCCTTCCTTTGGCATACATTTGTGATTGGTTCTAGGCTACTCGTTGAGTATTTTGGAGTAATTTTATTTATCTTATGAGGGGCTTCTTGTTGGTTGAGTATTGATGGCTATTCAAGATCTTTGTCTACTATAAATTGTGAAATGGTTTATGACATTCACTGTGATTTGAATGTATCTTTTGTTGTGATCTATGCATAATTTAATTGATTTCAATAAGGGATTTCTATTGGAATATTTTTGAGCCTTCAAGGCCATAACACCGAGGATTATTTTGGATTAATATTGACATAATTTTTTATGACTATTCATAGATACTGAAGCATACATTCTAATCATTCTTATTTATCCTTCTATCGAATCAATACTATCATCGATTAGGCATTTAAACCCATTTATTTGCGTCAAATTGAGGCCTAAACTTGGCATTCTTATGGTTTGTCACCTAAGAAAACATTATGGGGTTTCAAAGCATCCATCTAAGTTTCATTGCATACTGTAATTGATTATGGCACAAGTATGGACATGCTTGTGAACCTGTGAAATTTTTGGTCTAAGACTATAGCTCTTATTCTTGTGGCATCTCACAATAATCACTAATTTTAGATAGACCTAGATATGCCCAATTTTGGACCTCTGAGGTCAACCTACGAGACTTTATTTTCTAAGCTTGACTTGCATACTTTCCTTGAATTTTGTAACCTAATTTTAATCAGAGTGAAGCCGTCATATTTGGCTCGCCCTAGAGGTGGTTTTTCGTATCCTTATGAGGTTAGGTCTAGGTTGATCATTGACATCATTTTATAAGACATTTGTCTGTGATTGACTCTTGTAGTAAGAACAAAAATAAGCGAAACTAAGGACATCATTATTAGCATTTTAATCAACTATTTACAGTGATGCATTATCAGCCTTTGTTAAAGGCTTGTTGATACAAGTTGTAAAAGAAAGATAAATTGATTGAATTGAGAATACATTCTGAACATCATATTTGAAGCATACCTAACAAAGATCCGATGTAAACCAATTTTGTCTTCTATGGAAGTATATTGACTTGTAGTAGAGAAGTAAGGCATCAACAATACAACTAAATTTGGTCTTGATCATTCAGAGACACGATATTGACAATAGATATAACACACGTACACAATGCACAACTATTAGAAGCATCTCAAGGGTTGATTCTTGACTAAATTTGAGGCCAAATCAAGGAATCTCTTGAGTTGCAAGAAGCTATCTTAAGGCAACAAGAACATTTTGAAGGTATGAACTTATTTCTAATTGATTAGATAGTATTTGACTAAATCATTATGACATGTTCCTTAGACTGTATAAGCCTTCTTACCGATTATTCTTGGTAGGGTTACATTTGTATGGTTGATGTCATGTGTGCATGTCACTCATGTCTTGTGTGGATGAGAGAGGTTATCAATGATAATTTGTATGCTACCATTTATATTGATTCCATGTGCAACACAAGGTGAGGAGTATGGTAAAAAAACTAAGAGAGATTGTTTCTAGAATATATTAGTACATTTGTATGATTGTCTTAACTGAGTTGGTATGTTGCAAATATCACATTGATGCCATGTATACTAGTTTCTATATATTGGTAGGGTTTGAAAAATGAATGAGTTGTTTGCAAAGCTTATTTATATTAATGTTGAAATCGATAAAGGTTTAGTACGCTTCTTGAGGACTGACAACGAGAGGACTTATGTTGCAGTAATTTTTATTTTTTTTTTGTTAATTGAGTATGGAAATAAAGTGAATCTAGTATTTGAAAGTGTTGATGTATTGGGCAGAGCTAGGGTTTGATAAATTGCTGAACTAAGTGTTGGAGGAGGTGCAACTCTACTTGGACAGAGGCGATCCCTACTAGCCCAGCAGGGGTCTAGCAACAATCAAACAATGTTATGATGCAAGCTCCTAGTTACGAATGAAAAGACTAGGAATAGAAGCCTACCTGGATTCCAACGCTATGATCTGAAGAAGAAGCGTCCCCGTTCCTCAGCCTCGGCAGATCACAATCCCTCCACGATCTCCGCGGATGAACACCTGCACATGGAAGAAACGAACAGATACAAGCATAAAATCCGACACACGTAACTAAACATCAGTCAGAAAGGATGTTACTCGCATTAACATGATGGAAAACGGAGTGGAACCATAATCATAATCATCTATTAAATAATAAACGAAGAGAGATTACAACTAAGTTCTGACGTCGCAGCCTCCTTCGGATGGGTCTACGGTCGTCCACGTCTCGCAAATCTCGCCAAGGAAAGGGAAAACCTCTCCGGAGTCTCTCGACAATGGTCTCCTTACTTGAGTCGGCCTTAAGGGAAAGAGAGGATTCTTTACAGCACAAAGGCTCTTGGGAATATGGAGATTCAAAGCTTAGGCACTTCAAGACTTTCAGCCTTTCAGCCCCTTCATCAATGGATGAAGGCTATATTTATAGAGGAGAGGAGGAGGTTGGGATCCCTACAATAGTGGAAGGGAGGCCTTATCCCTTGGGAGGTTCCCCATAAGGTGGAAACAAGAGGCCAAAGGAGAAAGGCCGTGGTTATTCAGGCGAAACCACTCCTGATGACTCATCCACGAAGTTGTTGTAATCGAAACTTCGCCTCTTTTTTTAAAAAACTTTCCATAAACAGAGTGGCGCGGGTGCAACACTGGGACAGAGCGCCAATTGGCGCGGGCTCAGTGTTAATTTTCCCCCATTGGCGCAAGTACATAACGGGCTACCAGCGCCAAGGCAAAAACAGGTGTTTTTAGGGGTCTGCTCAGGAAATGATCAACAGAAGAAATGTTGTCCTCATGGAAAGGGATGCAATGATGGTATTTGCAAGGCATGACACCGCTTATTGGTCACAGAAACGACCCTCCAATGGGCGAGATGGGAATTGCAGGGACGGTGACAAATTACTGTGTAACAGATGCCCCCTAAAGCATGAGGCCCAAAAGAGAGAGGGGTGAAATGCTTTACGAGAACATGTTCAACTGAAGGCCCGCCGTCGGAAAACCTGCGCAGAAAAATACAACTGATATCTCAAGTACATGATGTATATGTGGTATGGGCGCAGCCATCCAAAACAGAGTACACTATAATCTGGATCCAGGGTATGGGCGCAGCCATCCAGCAAGGATCAAATAAATAGACTCAGGTATGGTCGCAGCCATCCAATCAGTGAGTCATATACATAATGATAATAATCCACAATCGCAGCCTGGATTACAACAGACACAATCCAGGGTCTTGCGCTCCATCTCGACCCAAACAAAGTACAAGTTCAAGCATGCGAATATGTGAGCTAAAGTCGAACATGCAATAACATCGTCTGATTACCAGCCAATGATGAGAGCTGTTAACAGACGCGAGAGGAACCACCAATAATGACAAGGGCCCTCAAGGTACTACAGGTACAATCTACGGCGTGTGAATCAATGAGCTGGTGTCGAACACCCGTAGAATCACTTAATCGGAGGCCAATGATGAAAACCCCACGTCGAATGCGAGGAACCTGCCATTGAGGCATGCAGGCTCCAAGGTACCATAAAGGAGTCTCTAGATCAGCTTCCTGGATAATGAGATGATGTCGACAAGAAGTGACCTTGATCGAAGGTGGGCCATAATGATTCCCACATCATCAACACGAGACAGAGGAACATGATGTTTTGTTGTGAATCAAGATCGTATGATAATCAGAGGAAGGTTGATATTTGCAGAGGCCAACTTCTGTTGAACACATAACGACACAAAATAGTGGTTTTGGCAGCATATTTGACATCAACGGATCAGAGTTCATGGTGACAAGGCAATGAGCAGAGGAGAGGTCAAAAAGGATTACCCAAACCCATGGAAGCAAGTGAAAAAACGAGATGAGATGTCCCCAACCCGACATGAATGCAGACAAGTGCCATGTTCAAGAGCGACATACTACCGACGACAACGATATTGGTTCCATTTTTCCCCACCATTTCGGTGAGTACCTCTTTATTTTTACACAAGCTTGAAGAGGATACCATATGCTTGTCATATAAATCCATCCTTCGGCGAATCCATCCTAGTACATTTAACGAGCTCCTAGGAAGGAGAAACTCAATAACGTCATCACGACCGAATCCAATGTCATCAGCTAACAAGTCTGACAAAGGAAGAACTCGACGTCTTTTCATAATTAGAGAGTTTGAAAAGACAACAAAAAAGTAAAACTCCAATGGTCCCTTTTCGTAAATAGTTCCTCATACCCGAAAAGGTAGAAAAAAATATCTGAGAAAACCTCCTAGTTGCGATAGGCTAGGGTATTCCTTTTTCGTAAATAATCTATCCCAGCCTGAAAAAGGGGTAAACGTATACTGGGTAGATGTCTTTTCGTAGCCACTTTAACGAGATTGAAACGACAAGGGCCTCAGCAATATTTTCATGTTTATAGAGTCAAAAAAGAGCTGAAAGGTGACTCCTCCTGGAGGAACGAGTGGTATAAAGGGTAGCAACTGGTTCCGATAATGGTGGAACTGCTCAAAAAGTCCACCATCTGAGGGCCGGCTAACAAGACTACTCATCGGCAAATGGTTCCTCAGAACGGTAAAACATCCAAGTGAAGGCATATGATCGGCTGCTGCATAGTGTGACGATGGGAGGAGAAACCAAGGCTCATCTCGAAAAACAGCCGGGAGCAAGATGGAAATCACAAGAGGTAAAATGGGAAAGGGTTTCTATTTTTACACAAGCTTGAAATTAGAAAACTCTACTTGAAGTTGGTTTCATTTTTACACAAGCTTGAAACAAAGATAAACGATGCTTGAAAAAGTAAGCATGCCCCCCAGCATGATGACTCAATTCGAGGTACATGCCCCCCAAGCTTCAGTCCATGCACCTAAGTAAACAGATGGAGGGAGTGAAGGTTCAAGTTACGAGATCTAAAAAAGACTCGACTGGGATTTTAAAATATCTTAGCAAAGACTCGAATTGAACAGGAACGTGTTTCATTGTTTTAACGAGGTTGACACATTAAAAGAACTATCCCCGGACACCTTGTTTCATGGTTTAAGGAGCTTGGCACAAGACAAGGAACTCTGCTCTGACCATCTTGTTTCATTTTTTAAGGAGCTTGACACAAGAAAACGAACCGTGTTTCGATCAGATTGTTTTTCATTTTTTAAAGAGTTGACACAGGGAGGGAACTGTGCTCTAACCGACTTACATCAAAATGAACAAGAAGGTGGCGCTTCCAAGAGTTCCACTCCCGATGGAAGGAAAACATCCTGGAAGTCAGGACCCAATGCCCCCAGTACACTATGCACCACGGCGTCTTCACTGAGTACGGGCACAGGGTAGGTAGACACATAGTTGACCTGCGATGGAGCAGATACAACGGGTGAATAAAAACCAGGAGGGGGTGATGGCAGACCAGTTGCCACATTAGGACCAAAGAACGAAAGCTGATCAATGGTCACGATCCGTCCCTCATGCGGAAAACAGACCACACGAAAGAGGGAGGAGACGAGTGCTCCCATGGCATAGGTGTAATCGCGCCCCAGGAGCAGATTGAAATCCAAAGGGCCTGGAACGACCATCATGTCCATATGGACGGTTTTACCTCCCAAAGTAACAGGTAACCTTGGAAGGATCCCCAACGGTTGACTCGTTCTTCTGTTAAAAGTCAACAGATTCTGCGTAACAGGCGCAAGCGGTGGCGAACCGAAGGCTTGCCAGGTAGTCGAGGATAGAATACTAACAGAGGCACCTTCGTCTATAATGGTGTTGGGTACGACCAGACCAAGAGCCTGTACTGTGATCTCGAAAGGCACGTAAGACGGAAGGCGGAATCCTGCAAATCGACTCCAATCAAAGGAGGCGACCAGACTACTCGGAGGGGCTACCATCAAACCGAGAAGGTCTTCCCCTGGTGTTACGGAAGAAGGAGCATCCTCCATAACCTCCATCTCGAAGGCGGGAGGGATATCCTCCGGAGCCTCCATCATGGGAGGCGGAGGAGCAGCTTCTTGAAGCACAGGGACAGGAGAATCTTTCTCCAAGTCTGAAGAATCTGAAGAAACCAGAAGGACATGGGGGGTGTGAGATCCACTCTCGACAGAAAAGACCTGGTGCACCGCGGACGGGGCCAGTTCAACCGATCCGACGACCAATGGTTGGTCAGGGACGGATTCGTGAATTTGAATTTCTGGGGGAGTGGGATCGACCAAGGATGACTCTTGACCAATCATAGGATCAGCTGGCAGAGGACTCAAAGAAAGCCGATTATAACCAGGTGGAAGGCGTGGTGTAGAACCGGTTGGGTTGTCCAAAACTCTTTTGGCTTCATCCATATAAGGACAAAGGTGAATGGCATGGTGTCCTTCACACAACTTACAGGGATTGGTGATCTTACCCTGCTTCTTAGAGTTCTTATCAACAGCAGCTGAAGACGTGCCCCCAACTTGACTCCCGGAAGCCAAAGGCAATGGTGGGCGGCCGTTGGACCAGACTTCGAGCACCTTGGGAATGCCAGGGCAGTCTCGAAGAAGATGGTCTCCCGTGCACAACAGGCAAGGGAACTTGACTTTCCGTGGAGGGTTGGAAGGTTTATCGAGAGGAGATATTTCAGAAACAGTGGCTGCACTTTTAGCCTCTCGCTTATCGGACTTCTTCTTCTTTGTCTTCTTCTTCTTCTTCTTAGCCACCTGGTTACTCGAATCCAGGCTTTCACCAGGCGAAGTAGAAGAGGAGGACGCAGAAACAGGCGAAGAAGGAGAGAGGTCCACCTTGGAATCAACATGATGTTGTTCAGGTGGAGAAACTGATTGAACAATAGTGGAGACATTCGGGACAACAGAGGTTGAGAACAACCAAACAGGCAACCCAACAGTTAACCCAGGAAGGGACAACGTCGCCATGTAAGGAGCACCAACATTTCCAAAAGGAGGAAAATGACCAGGATTCCCTTCTAAGGGGATTCCTTGGTTGGTAAACTCTGAAAAAGTTGCCATCAAACTCAAAACCACACACGGGCTGAAAACGAGTTAAGACACACGATCAAACGGTCAACAAGCAATATCTAAATGGGCGTGTAATCGTGGGCGATTAATTTTACCACATTGGAAAATAAGAAATTCTACCGTTTCATGTTTTAAGAGTCGAGAAACGATAAAAATATGACTCTATCTCTTTCAGAGTTGATACAAGCGTGAAAGGACAAGCGCTTGACGGTCTTTTCAAGTTTAGGGAGTCAGAAAAGACCAAATGACTGCTCAGGAAAAAACTAGGCACAAAGGGTGTACCAAATATCCATGAACTGCAATATACACCTTGGTTTCAATAATGAAACAGAAATCGACCAAGGACTTTCCGTACGTGCAGGTAGTCTCCCCGAATGCTGTGTTCGGTGTATCACGGGTATAGGGCGGCAGACTCGGCTTCCTCTGGATAAAGGATTGAAAACCTATAGGGGTCTCCCTTTATATACGCGACGGTACGGGGAGCGCAAGTCCGTACTAGCGCTGTCTAAAGCCAATAGGCGAACGACAACTGCTAGGTTTAACGACGCCGGAACACGTCTCTAGCCTAGACCTTCTAAATATGTTGCGTTAAGTTCCAATGTTGCCTTAGGTTAATTGAATAAATTTTACATTTGATCTTCAATTAAGTTTCAATTTCCAGGCCCTATCGTATGTAGTGTCTCCTAAATGCAAAGCTATATGCCACAGTGCAACATTTCGTTCGATGAAAACTAATTAGAGAAGAGTTGAGAGCTTTTACACAAACGAAATGAACGGAAGACAAACAATGAGATCTCTAATGCAACTAATGCAATTGAAAACTTTTCATTCAAAACACTAATCACTAGCAAGATGGAAAAGATCACAATTTGCACTAATTAACAAAAGCAAAAGAGATTTTTTTTTTGATTTTCAATGTTTAATAGCTAATATGCACTGAACAAACTTGAAAACAAACGGAACAACTTGAGAAACGATTTCCAAGAGAGCGAAACAAACAAATTTCACTCAACAACACAAGCAATCAGATCCCCAAATCGACCAAAGTCTCTCAAAATGAAGAAAAGACTCAAAAGCTTCCAATGGACCGTGTGATCTAGGTCCAAGGCAAGACCAAACGAATTTCGAATGAAGGAATGAACAATCACCCAAAAATCGCAACAAAACAATGAACAACTACTTAGAGGATGCAGAGAATCAATCAGATAGTTGACAGGACAATCAAAACACCAAAACTCCCAAGGAGGGCTCGATACACTAAGCCACTAGATGCCCTAGGGCTTAAAACGTGAAATCTGTAGATAAAAGCAAACAACCAAAGGACAGAGGTGAATTCCCAGTCGAACAGGACTCCAACACACTCAGGCAGTCGGGAAATCAAGAAGAAAAACACTGACCAAATCCAGAGAGCTCAAAAATGAGGAAACTCAAAAATCTTACAGGGGTGGCGGGACTGTAAGGGTGAAACTGGCGCCAGAAAGCAATTGGCGCGGGCCAGACAAAGGCAATGTGCGCCAATTGGCGCGACTGTCGGGTTAAAAACCGCGCCAGTCGAGTTTCTCAAGCAAAATTAAAAACAAGCTACTCCAGAAGCAGACCAATGCAAGCTAAGCAAACCAAGAAGCAAAAACAATGAAAGAATCCAACCCAGAAGGTTCATCAAGCAAGGAAAAACATAAAACAATCAAGGCGAGACAACACAAACGAGACAGTGAAATCCGGACGATCCCCAGTGGAGTCGCCAAATTTTTGAGGAGGTAAATCCCCTCTGCGGACAGAGGCGATCCCTACTAGCCCAGCAGGGGTCTAGCAACAATCAAACAATGTTATGACGCAAGCTCCTAGTTACGAATGAAAAGACTAGGAATAGAAGCCTACCCGGATTCCAACGCTATGATCTGAAGAAGAAACGTCCCCGTTCCTCAGCCTCGGCAGATCACAATCCCTCCACGATCTCCGCGGATGAACACCTGCACATGGAAGAAACGAACAGATACAAGCATAAAATCCGGCACACGTAAATAAACATTAGTCAGAAAGGATGTTACTCGCATTAACATGATGGAAAACGGAGTGGAACCATAATCATAATCATCTATTAAATAATAAACGAAGAGAGATTACAACCAAGTTCTGACGTCGCGGTCTCCTTCGGATGGGTCTCCAGTCATCCACGTCTCGCAAAGCTCACCAAGGAAAGGGAAAACCTCTCTGGAGTCTCTCGACAATGGTCTCCTTACTTGAGTCGGCCTTAAGGGAAAGAGAGGATTCTTTACAGCACAAAGGCTCTTGGGAATATGGAGATTCAAAGCTTAGGCACTTCAAGACTTTCAGCCTTTCAGCCCCTTCATCAATGGATGAAGGCTATATTTATAGAGGAGAGGAGGAGGTTGGGATCCCTACAATAGTGGAAGGGAGGCCTTATCCTTTGGGAGGTTCCCCATATGGTGGAAACAAGAGGCCAAAGGAGGAAGGCCGTGGTTATTCAGTCGAAACCACTCCGATGACTCATCCATGAAGTTGTTGTAATCGAAACTTCGCCTCCTTTTTTTAAAAAACTTTCCATAAACAGAGTGGCGCGGGTGCAACACTGGGACAGAGCGCCAATTGGCGCAGGCTCAGTGTTAATTTTCCCCCATTGGCGCGAGTACATAACGGGCTACCAGCGCCAAGGCAAAAACAGGTGTTTTTAGGGGTCTGCTCAGGAAATGATCAATAGAAGGAATGTTGTCCTCATGGGAAAGGATGCAATGATGGTATTTGCAAGGCATGACACTGATTATTGGTCACAGAAACGACCCTCCAATGGGCGAGATGGGGATTGTAGGGACGGTGACAAAATTACCGTTTAACACTAAGGTTATGTCAAAATTTATATAGTTGAATTTTTTGATGATAGGTTAACTGAGTTTTTATGAAGCTTGGTTTTGATATTTTTAGAAGAGGGAGTTGTTATTGTTGTTCACAACCTTGTGCCAGTATTGCAGAGTGAAAAATTCAACGGACTGTTTTCAATGTTATTTATTTTATTTTGGGCATAGGTGGATCTAGTTTGAAAATATATGACACATGGAATGCTTACTGAGAAGCGTAGCATGGTAGTGTAAGGCAAGATATTAGAGATTCCTTTAGTTTGGATCCCGAGAATACTTCAGGGTGGCAGGGTGGTGCTAGGATAGGTCGGAGCCTGTGTAGGGTGTTGGAGCATCCTTTTAGCTAGAGCTGATAAAACCAAGGCGTTGGAGCGTCCTTCGAGTTGGAGCTGGTAAATCAGGGTATTGGAGCATCCTTTTAGTTGGAGCTAATAATAAATAAAGGGGTTGGAGCCTCCTTCCAATTGTAGTTGGAAAATATTGGAATTTGGAAATTCTTATTGATGTAATACTCAAATATCTATATTAATAAGTGTTCAATGTTTTTTCTCTTGGAAGGGTTTCCAATTAGAAATCATGAGTCTATTTTCTTGTATGTTCTGCATTTTTGAATGGTGTTGTTATATGTTCATGTTATGTAATTCTAACTCATTTTTTAATCTAACGCTATTGATAATCAATGCTCAATGAAGTTAAAATTAACTGATTGAAGTGAAATATTGATTCACCCCCTCTTAGTATTCCCAACACCTTATATCTCTTAGAGTTTAAATATGTATAGTTAATGGGAATACTTTAAAGGGAAAAGAAAATGAAAAAAAAGAATTCCCCTACTTCAGGAGGTGGTTTTGAACAAATGACTATTTTGGACCAAGCGAGTTGGCAAGAAGTAATTGGGAAAAGAAAGAAGAAAAAATGTTTTTTAAAGGAAACCAATAGAGGTAACATGGATTTTCTTGAGGAGAAAAATATTCTTGTTGCAATATCTGGATTTTTTCTGCAAAGGATTGAAGATTCTCTTTGAATAAATGAGAAATAAATTTCTTGTTTTATTGTCAGTTTCTTCTTGCTTCCAACAAGAAGTTATTTTTCTCAAAAAAATTGTACAAGTTTCAATTATGACTTATCTATTCTTACTATTGTTTGGATTAAAACTTTGTGCCATGTATTCATTGAGGCAAATTTTAAATGTTTTAATGATGAAACATGTTTGATATTAAAATATAAATCTTCCGGGAAATCACATAATAAATTGTTGGAACCGACGCGTTTCGAACTACCAACTGTAGTTCATCATCAGGATAATGAAAATTGGCTGATCTGACATATACATTTATATCATGAAGAGAGAAGCAATGGTCACAACCCAAGAAATGTTAAACAACTTAAAAATGGTCAAAAAATAAGATTAAAAATAAAAATATAAAACAAACCAAAAAACCTTGAAAATACAAAAGTTAAAAACAGTCAACAATAAAAATATAAATAAAAATTACAGATAAAGGATTTAATCAAAAAAACATTAAAACATTTATAAATAAATAAAACAAGAATTAAAATACAATTAAAAATAAAATTACAACGACCAAAAAATAAGATTAAAATATAAAATAAAAATTATTCCAACCTTTAATTATAAAAGTTAAAAACTATCAACAATGAAAATATAAATAAAAATATATAAAGAACCCGAAACATAACAAATATAAAATAATTTAAAATCAAAACTAATATTTCCGCGAAAATAAGTTAAAAAAAATTCAAAGTAATATATATATATATATATATAAATGAATAAAATAAAAATAAAGATTTTAATAAATAAAATGGAATATATTAATAAATTAATAAATATAAATTAAAAATAAATAAAATCAAATATAATCTGTCTATTTTAATAAATTAATTAATCTAAATAAATCAATAAATAATATAAAAATATTTGAATTAAATTACTATTAAAAATAAAATAAAATATAACAATTATTTTTATAAATAAATAAATTAATATAAATAAAACTATAAATAGAAAACTAAAATAAAATAATAGAATAATAATAAGACCAAATCATAAAAATACCAAAGAATAAACTAAAGGAAGGACCTTTATAGGGAGTGAAGAGATGGACTAATATCGCTTAATCTCTTCTTATCAGTTATCTCGTTTGCGCATGTGGCTCTTTCACTCTATCGCTTCTCCTCTAAACCATAATTTCTTGCGAAAATGTCAATTCCAGCGATTCTCATGTTTACAGAGGATGAGTTTCTCGTTTTCGCGAGTTTCAATTGCCGGTGACTGCTCCTACTGCCAAGAATTTAAGATATTAATCGACGAATTCACTTTCACGATGTTGTCTCATTACTTCCAGATTAGTATCTCATTTTCATGTATACAGTTCAATCGCTTAATTTACTTAGTGGAGTCTCGGTTGCGTTTAAAGGTTTAAAGAAGACGGTAGATCTTATGCGCTCTTGTATCAGCTATCTTGTCAAGAGTACCTGAATAAAAGGTAATGAATTTCCTGTCCTCATCATTCATTATCTTTTCTATCTAGACCTTTCATTCATAAAAGCTCAGTCTGTTTGAGTGCGGTTTTCCGAAGATGTTTCTTCATTTAAATCATCATCAGAAATTCTAAGAGCTCTCGTAGCTAAAGTCTTCAGAACCCAAAGTTTCTGGGCAGGAAAATGATGAGAACCAGAATTCAGATATTGCTTCGTGTGTGTCTTTTTCCGAAAAACACGGTGCAAGAAAGAGCCATTATTATTTCTAGAGATGAGAACATCAAGGAAATGAAGGCTTCCATCATTCTCTGTTTCCATTGTGAACTTGATGGAGTGAGATTGATTATTCAAGTGTTTATGAAAAGCCTCAAATTCTTGACGTCCATGAGACCAATTGATGAAAGTGTCATCAACAAACCGCTTCCAAACCTTGGGTTTTAAAGGAGCAGACACCAAAGCTCCAGATTCAAAATCTTCCATAAAAATCTTCCAAGCTTGGGTTTTAAGGGAGCGTACGCCAAAGCTCTAGATTCAAAATCGCCATAAAAATCTTCCAAGCTTGCCGAGTGGCTGCACGCTGTGCTCTAGATTCAAAATCTTCCATAAAAATCTTCCAAGGTTTGGAAGATTTTTATGGCAGATTTTGAATCTAGAGCTTTGGCGTCTGCTCCCTTAAAACCCAAGGTTTTGAAGCGATTTGTTGATGACACTTTCATCAATTGGTCTCATGGACATCAAGAACTGGAGGCTTTTCATCACCATCTGAATAATCAATCTGAATCCATCAAATTCACAATGGAAACAGAGACTGATGGGATCCTTCCTTTCCTTGATGTTCTCATCTCTAGGAATAATAATGGCTCTTTCTCTCACCCTATTTTTCGGAAAAAGACGCACACGGAGCAGTATCTGCATTCTGGTTCTCATCATTTTCCTGCTCAGAAACTTGGAGTTCTTAATACTTTAGCTAAGAGAGCTCTTAGAATTTCTGATGATGATCATTTAGATGAAGAGAAAGCCCATCTCCTCAAGGTATTTGAAGAAAATGGATATAGCAGAAGACAAGGTTTGAAGGCTTTTATGAATGCGAGCAAAGGTCCTAGACAGAAAAAGATAATGGATGATGAGGTTGGGAGACTTCAATTACCTTTTATTCAAGGTACTACTGACAAGATAGCTCAGATTTTAAGGAAGCATAAGATCTCATCTTCTTTTAAACCTTTAAACACCATTTGGGGCTCCCTTAAGTCGGTTAAGGACCAGTTGGACCCAAAAAGCATGAAAGGTGTTTATTTAATCTCGTGCTCTTGTGGGACTCCCTACATTGGTGAAACTGGTCGATCAATTAATAAAAGGATCTAGGAACATTCTATGAATATTAGGCTTGGTAGAACCAAGTCCTCAGCGCTAGTTGAACATGCGGAGAAGACGAAGCATCATATCTGTATTGAAGACGCTAGAGTCCTTGCTAGGGTTGACCATTTCCACCACCGGAAGTTTAGGGAGGTGATTGAGATTGAGAAGAGGCCCTGTATGTTGAACAGGGATGATGGGTGGAAAGTTAGCAGTTGTTGGATTCCATCTCTTCACTCCCTGTAAAGGTCCTTCCTTTAGTTTTTTCTTTGATTTATTTTTTATTTAGTCTTATTATTATTATTCTATTATTTTATTTTAGTTTTCTATTTATAGTTTTATTTATATTTATTTAGTAAATAAATTAAATATTTTTATATTTTTATTTTATTTTATTTTATTCTTATTGTAATTTTATTCTTTTAATTTTATTTTATTTATTGATTTATTTAGATTAATTTATTTATTAAATTTATTTATTTATTAAAATAATTTAGTTATATTTTATTTTTAATTGTATTTATTAATTTATTAATATATTCATTTATTTATTAAAATCCTTTATTTTTATTTATTTTATTTTATATTTTTAGTTATAGAATATATATATATATATATATATATATATATATATATTTTTTTTTTTTTTCTTTTTTCTTTTTTTTTCTTTTTCTTTTTCTTTTTTTTTACTTTGATTTTTTCAACTTGTTTCATGGGTGTTATTTTAGTTTTGATTTTATATTATTTTATATTTGTTATGTTTCGGGTTCTTTATATATTTTTATTTATATTTTCATTGTTGATAGTTTTTAACTTTTATAATTTAAGGTTGGAATAATTTTTATTTTTATATTTTAATCTTATTTTTTGACCGTTGTAATTTTATTTTTATTTTTATTTTTATTTTTAATTGTATTTTAATTCTTGTTTTATTTATTTATAAATGTTTTAATGTTTTTTTATTAAATCTTTTATCTGTAATTTTTATTTATATTTTTATTGTTGACTGTTTTTCAACTTTTGTATTTTCAAGGTTTTTTGGTTTGTTTTATATTTTTATTTTTAATCTTATTTTTTGACCGTTTTTAAGCTGTTTAATGTTTCTTGGGTTGTGACCGTTGCTTCTCTCTTCATGGTATACATGTATATGTCAAATCAGCCAATTTTCATTATCCTGATGATGAACTACAGTTGGTAGTTAGAAACGCGTCGGTTCCAACAATTTATTATGTGATTTCCCGGAAGATTTATATTTTAATATGTTATGGATCACAGAAGTTTGCACTCTCAATGTTTGATATTATTATTTAATATGTTTCAAATAATTATTGCAAGTGTTTATCCATAATTTTTTAACTATAAACATATTTTTTCTTTAGTGGATACAAATATCAAATACAAGGAAATGAGGTCTTACTTTTCCATATAGATATTTAACTAAAAAAGTAATGATATATGTGTTTTCTATGTCATTGGGAAAAATGAAACTCTTATTTTATTTAAAAATTAATCTGTAGTCTTTTATTTAATATTATTTAATTTTTCTTCTCCCATTAGGGGATAGGTAACAATATTATATTTGAATTTAAATCATTATAAGTTAATATTAAACTACATTAATTTTTCTAATTGAATCAAATTTTAATTTGAATTCAAAACTATTTGGTGGCAATCAGGCCCACATGCCAATGGACATCACTATATCAAATGAAAATAGGTATAATTGTGACATTGATTGAGTGAGTTTCCTTATTTTATTAAAAGGAAATTTTCCACCCATAAACACCAAGTTAACTCCAAAGTGGTTATAGAATCCTCCATTTTAACATTCTTCTAGGCACAAATGAATATTTCCAACTTGGTCAAATTTCCTTACTATGGATAATATGACCAATTGGAATCCCCTTTAGTCTACTAGTTGACCACACACTAGATTATTGATTTATTTCCTAAATCACACCAATTGTCTCCAAAGTTGTGTTTAACCTTAAGTTCTAACAATCCCCCGTAATCAACACAACTTTGGAGATTTAGGAGGCGATGTTATTTATTATCATCCCCCATATAATTATAAATTTCTAAAGGCTAGGAAATTATTAAAGTTTCACAAATTAAAGTTTAGTTAATGACTTAAATTGGTATACAAATTTATTTAATATTAGACAAGAAACACCGAATCCTTCTAGATCAATTGTCTAAGATAATATGCATGAAGCTCGACATGTTTTATATTACTATTAGCAATATAGTTAATAGCCACTTCTTTGCACTTTGATTATAAAAAAAACTACAATAAATTGCACAACATGAAATTTAAACCCATCCATTTACTTGAAAATCCATATAACCTTTATTCCAATACTCATTGTGCCTATTTAATTAGCTTCAATAGTTGACAAAGAAATAACCCTATGTTTTTTAAATGACTAAGCAACATGTTAAAGTTGAAAACTAGGGCCAAACAACACTTTGGACAACTCATATAATGGAAATGATATTTTTGTTGGATTCCTCTTTCCAAGAGGTGAAATATTGATCTAAAGATCATCTTGTTTGGATGAGTAGAAGTTGGATTTTGAATTTATTCTCTCACACATGTGCGAATTTGTCAAGGTCGGCGAGTATTGTAATATAGGCTCATAAGCCCCAAAAGATGTGTCTCCACCCTTATTGATGGATATAAATTGGATATACTCATTCCTCATTTGGACATCATCTCAACAAACATTATCTCTCCTCTATTATTAGTTCGTATAACCTCAAAGGAGCCTCTCTCTCTCCTTGCACGTGTGAAAGGAAGAACATATTTTCAAACTGTTTCTAGGGCATAAAACAGAGTGTTGAACAATGTTGACTTTGGGTCAACTTTCATATTTTGATTTCGATCTTTCGACATAATTCCGATCTTTGAAGGCCACAACTATTGGCATGAATTTCAAGGAATTCTGAGTAGTTTGGCTGCAATGTTGATCACAAGGTTGACCACAAAATTTGACCACAGTGTGAATTTTGGGTTGATTGAGTTTTACTGTTATTTTCGGATCCATTTTGGGCTGATTTGGTTCACTTTTGGAGGCCACATTGAGTAAGGTTTACCATGCACATTTTGGTGAAATCAACTTGCTAATTTGACCAACATTGACTTTCTGGTTAGAGCATCATGTTGACTTCTATTTGACTGAAGTATTGGGCAAGTGTTTTTTGTATATTGTACTCTCTTTCTCTGCTAAAATTTTGAAGAATAATAAGAATATTTGATTAAATGGTTTTCCCTACATTGGGGTTTTTCCTTGACATCCACAAAAATATTGTGTCCTCTTGTCTTGGCTTGTCTTCTGGTTATTTTTTTATGTTCTATTAAAATTTACTATCATTGTTAATGTGATTGCTAATTTGGAATTGAAATTGGGCTCATAAGAAAATAAAGAAGTAAAATTCTCTAAGCATAGAACATACCATTGTTATCTAAAATTAACATGGTTTCAAATCTCAGGTGAAGACAAAGCCCAAGCAAGAGTGAGAAGAGCAATCACTGAAATTTGTTGGACAAGGACAAGGGTTAATGGCTTCCTCATCAAACTTCAAATTTTATGAAAAACTCAATGATAAGTTTGATTATCATGCTTGGAAAATGTCCTTGGACTTGACTTTGGAGGAACAAGATGTTATGGACTATGTGCAAGGAAACCTTACTGAGCCCCTTTCAAAAGCATCGACTGCCACTAAGACAAAGTACAAGAAAGGGGAAAACAAAGTGAAGAAGATCATCAGCGACTATATTCACAAGCATTTTTTTTTCTTGTATTTTCGATTCAGGCACATCTAATGAGATGTATGACAAGTTGGTTGGCATGTTCAGGGATAACAATGAAAACCAAGTTCTTTTTTTGAAGAACAAGCTAAAGGACATCAATGTGAATAAATGATAATCCATCCAATCCTACTTTATTAGGATTATCGAAATAAAAATTAATCTCTTATCTATTGGATAGGACATAACTAACTGAGAGCTCACTCTTATTTCTCTTGGAGGTCTTCCCTGGGCATGGTATGTATTCAATTCGACTATTCTCAACAATAACATCATTCTTGATTTTGATGAGCAGTTGATGAGATGCACTAAAGAGGAGACAAGGATGATGGAGAGAGACAAACCTTAAAATGTAAATGAACCTACTTATTTCTCCGCTCATGCAAAGAAGAAGAAGAATGTTGGTCCTAGAAATCAAGGTCAAGGAAAAGTGGGAACCAAAGGAAGGAAGGGTAGATGTTACAATTGTAACAGGTTTGGCCACTATGCTAGAAAGTGTCCCAATAAAAGGGACTCACCCCGAGATGATGAATACAACAATAAAAACAACTTCAGGGGAAATGGAAATCAAAGGAACAACATGTTAAACAAAAAAGGAAAGAGAAATTCTCCCTCTACTCGAAATGGAAATGGAAATGGTCAACCATTCAAGAATTCAGGGAAATCTAGTGGTACCTCAAGGCATGTCACTAGATATAAAGAGGCCCTCTCACATTTGATTGAAAATTAAGGTAATTTGGAGATTTTTCTTGGATACAATGCCACCTATCCCATGAAAGGGACAGGGACTACAACTCTTCATCTAAATAAAGGTTAAATCCTTCATCTACAAGATGTGCTATATGTACCTGACTTAAAGAATAATTTGGTGTCTACCTTGACGATGGAAGATAAAGGATTCAAGGTGGCATTCATTGATGGAAAGGTACACATTTGGAAGAAGAGTTTCAAAGAATAATTCACTCTTGGTTTCAGGGTTGATACACTCTATCAGGTTGGAGGAAGTCTGTTGGGAGCAATGACATGAAACACAACTCTTCAATCTGAATTATGGCACCGGAGGTTTGCACACCTTCACTATAAAGCTCTTCCTGGAGCAAGGAATGTAGTCACAGGTATTCCCAATTTCAAAGTTGATCATGAAGGTGTATTTCAGGGTTGTGTCGAAGGAAAACATACACATGGACCATTCCCCTCAAGTGATACCAATATTAACGACATTCTACAATTGATTCATTCTAATCTTTTTGGTATGTTTCCCGTAACATCCTTGGGAGAATGCTTATATTATGTCACTTTCATTGATGACTTCTGCCGCAAAACTTGGATATACTTCTTGAAGAAAAAGGAAAAAGTATTCAAATGGTTTTGCACCTTCAAGGCCTTGGTTGAAAATCAAACAAGAAAGAATATCAAAGTTTTGAGGACCAATTATGGAATCGAATATGAATCAAATGAGTTCAATGAATATTTTATGGAATATGGCATTAAGAGGGAGACCAATATTGCATATATCCCGAATAAAATGGAGTTTCCGAAATAAAGAATAGAATCATCTTTGAAGCCACTCATGCCATGCTTCAGGACCAAGGTCTTCCAAAGTTCCTATGGGGAGAATCTGCCAACACTGCCGTGTATGTTCAAAATAGATTCCCACATCAAGCATTGGACACAAAAACTCGTAAATAAATATTCACTGGTAAGAAACTTGATTTTTCTCATCTTAGAATTTTTGGAAGTCCTGTATATTTTCATGTACCAAAATAAAAGAGGAGCAAGTTGGATGCTTCTGGAAAGAAGGGAAAATTTGTGGGCTACAATGAAAAAATCAAAGGCATATAGAATCTATGTGCTTGGTCAAATGGAAGTGGAGATATGTCATGATGTCACCTTCGACAAATATGCTGCCCTTGGGAAGGTTAGAGATCTTCCCATCTTAAAGGAAAACAAAGAGGAAGATGCAGGAAAGCAAGAAGAACCGAAGGATGAGTAGATGCTCAATGTTGAAGGTCTGATGGATCCTATTCATCCACCTCTTAGAGAGCCCACTTCTACAAAGAGAAGACCCTCATGGCTTAAAAACAACTCGAAGATGTCGAGATACATATTTCACCAAGGGGAACATTTCACGAAAGTAAGAAGTCAAAAAGGTACCAAGGGTACTTAGTATCCATGAGCACCATTGTCCAATATGATCCTAAAACGTTTGAAGAAGCTCTGAAGCACCAAGTTTGGAAGGATACAATGAATGAAGAATATGAGTCGATAATGAAGAATGATGTCTGGGATGTGGTCCCTAGACCAAAGGACAAGTCTGTTATCAGCTCGAAATGGCTCTACAAAATCAAACATGGAGCCGATGGAAGTACTGAAAAGTTCAAGGCCAGATTTGTTTCTCGAGTCTTCTCACAGAAGGAAGGTATTGACAATGATGAAATATTTGTACCTGTTGCTCACTACACCACCATTCGTTCGATTATTTCCTTTGCTGCATCAAAAATATGGAGTCTACATCAGATGGATGTCAAGACTACATTCTTACATGGCTTGATCGAGGAAGAGGACTATGTGGAAAAACCTTTGGGGTTAAAAGTTCAAGATCGAGATACACATGTATGCACATTGAAGAAAGCCCTCTATGGGTTGAGGCAAGCCCCAAATGCTTGGTATGAGAGGATTGATAATTATCTGATGAAGTTGGGCTTTGCTCGAAGTGAAGCTGATACAAAACTTTAATTCAAGGTTGATAATGAAAATCCTCTCATCTTGGTACTCTATGTGGATGATCTCTTCTTGATAGGTGCAAACCATCTCATTCATAAATGTAAGAGGTAGTTGTCTTATGAATTCGAGATGAAGGACCTAGGACTAATGCACTACTTCATAGGCCTAGAGGTTTGGAAAAATCCAAGTGATATTTCCCTTTCTCAAGGAAAGTATATTTTGAAGCTGTTGGAAACATTTGGGATGGTGGATTGCAAGTCTGTGACTACTTCGATGGAACTCAACTTCAAGAAACTATGTGAAAGTGTTGTTGGGCCTGATTTGGGAAATCCTACC
Organism: Pinus albicaulis; assembly: GCA_034641835.2. NCBI lineage: Eukaryota > Viridiplantae > Streptophyta > Pinopsida > Pinales > Pinaceae > Pinus > Pinus albicaulis. The sequence continues at coordinate 97,156 of JAXQQM020093244.1, forward strand.
GAGTATCATCAACTCATGGGGACCCTGATGTTCTTAGTGAACTCTTGTCCAGACATATGTGTTGCAGTCAATATGTTGAGTCAATATATGGTTGAGCCTCATCACATTCATTGTATATCTATCAAGAATCTCTTGAGATATATTTGAGGCATAATCAACCATGGACTGAGATACACTACCAGGAATGTGAGGCTCCATGGATATATTGATGCTGACTGGGCAGGCAGTTTGGTTGATTGTAAGAGAACATCTGGATGTTTCTTCGCCCTAGGTTCTGCTTCGATCTCTTGGATGAGTAGGAAGCAGAAATCGGTTGATTTGAGAAACACAGAGGCCGAATACATTGAAAAAAGTATGGACTGTTGTGAAGCTATTTGGTTGAGAAAGCTATTCAATGAGTTGTTTGGACATGTGCTAGATACCACTGTGATCCTTTGCAACAACCAAAGTGGGATTCGACTTTTAGAGAATCTTGTGTTCCACGACTACTCCAAGCATATTGATATTAGGTACCACTTTATCTAGGATATGGTACAACGAGATGTCGTAAGTCTCCATCACATTGGAACTGATGAGCAGGTCGCGGATATTCTCATGAAGCCCCTAGGGAAGGTCAAATTTTTAACCTTCCATGATAATATTGGAATAGTGGACATACCCCACTATGAGGGTCCCGCTTGAGTTGGAATTTGAGCTTTGGGAGCTCCAGGGGGCTTGGGGATATCTTTTTGGAGGTATAAGAAACCATAGGGCAAGGTTCACTTTTCCTTGTTGGTGTGTTATTCCCCACTCTTATGATATTGATTTGGTTCACCCTCTCTTCATCTACTCCCCACATACATCCTACCCATGTAGTATGAGACTCATGGTAAGTACCTCTCATCTGGTTAATGAGTTGGGAAATGAGGATAGAGACCATAGCACTACCGATGGACGCATCATGTATTTCCATACTCTCTATGTCTAGGATGGGTTTTGTACAACAACTTAATATGGGATCAAGTCTAGTTTAGGTTTATACCTCTAAAATGACTTATGTCAGTGGAGAGTTGCAAGGTCTTGTGACTCACTCAAGGTCTTGCGACTCACTCTCGATCAAATCTTCTTCATTATTTATTCATGGTTTAACAATGCAAAGTATAGGGACAATAGGATGACACACGATGGTATAGGATGATAATATTGCACATGTTGACAGATGGATTGACGGGCTTCTCCCTAGTTGAGAGGGAGTGTTAAAGTTGAAAAATAGGGCCAAACTCCACTTTGGACAACTCATATGATGGAGATGATATATTTTTTGGATTCCTCTTTCTGAGAGGTGCAAGATTGATCTAAAGGCCATCTTGTTTTGATGAGCATAGGTTGGATTTTGAATTTATTCTCCCACACGTGCAAATTGTCAAGGTCATCCAACATTGTAATGTAGGATCATAAGCCCCAAAAGACGTGTCTCCAACACTCATTGATGGATGTAAATTGGAGAGACTCATTCCTCATTTGGACATCATCCCAATGCACATTACCTCTCCTCTCTCATTAGTTTATACAACCTCAAAGGAGCCTCTCTCTCTCCTTGCACGTGTGAAAGAAAGGACACATTTCAGACTATTTATAGGGCAGAAAACAGAGCATTAACCAACGTTGAATTTGGGTCAACTTTCATTTTTTGACTTCGATCTTTGGGCAGAATTTCGATCTTTGAATTCTACAGCTGTTGTCATGAATTCCGAGGAATTCTGGGCAGTTTGACTATAATATTCCAAATTAGCAGTAAGTTAAATGGAATATTATTTTTGTCAATTTTTGGCTTTTTTAATGTTTAACATGAAATAAAGTGGGAGAGGGGACCCACAAATAAACTATATGGTTAGTTCATTTTCCTAAATTCACTAAGACAGATATTACTTTTGGATTGGGGTCCATGAGGCCAGCCACACATAGAAGACAACGTCTTAGTGGCAGTGCATAAGAGGCAACAACATAGGCAACAAGTGACAATGTCAAGTAGGCATCAACACAGGAATTGGTTGGAAGCGAGGCAGCACAGTTAAGGTGGGGCCAAGGGAATGTTGGGGGATCAGCCTAGGTAAAATAGAATGATAGTAGCTCATTCCTCATTCATTCAATCACTAATTTTTCTATTTGATAGATTGTAGCATGCTTGAGCTCTTTAGCTGAGTATGCAAGTGTTGTTTAACACGAAAATTTCCAAGCGGATATCTCAACCTCATCCTTAGGGGACTTCAAGTGCCTACTCAGGATATGAGTTCCACTAGTGCTTGAAGGGAGATTCATCAAAGAGCATCCCGGCATATGCAATCCCTCTACGATAGCACAAAGGCCACACAGGAAGTGTAGGGAATACACAGTCCATCAAAGGAGATATTTGGGAGAGACAGATAGAGTGCATATTCCAGTCTGGAGCTTTGGGAGAATGTCAAATAATTCCTATAAGTTTTTTGGGAATATTTCCAGGAGCTCCTTCAACCTATTCAACCAAAGAACTAGATCACCCAGCAGAGCAGTGTGGCAAGCCCAAGGGGGCTAATTTCTGGGGTCAAGATTTCTGGAAACCCTTTCTGGGTTTTTATGGGTATTTTGAGGAGAGTCTGGTGTCCAATTCTCAGAATTTTCTGAGTAGAGGATAAACCTCAACACACAGATTCTTTCTAGCGAGCAACAATAGTTCCAGCTCTAGCAGTGCAAAGGAGGAGCCACGCAGATCAGTAGAGCTTTCAATCTGGGATTGTGGATTATTACAGCATGTATAGTGTAGGTCCATGTGATACCTTTCTGAGCACCTCATTGTACTTGTTCCCAGAAGAAACATAATAAAATGGCTAATATGTTTTTGGATCTATTATGATGTTTTTAAGGAATATTTCTTTTTTGTTGTAGTTTTAGTTTTTGCATGATTTATATTATTGTTTGTTCCTCATTTAGCATATTACAGTGGTATCAGAGCTCATAGACTTGGCTCAGCCTGTGGAGCAATCGGTCTATGACACTGGAGGATAGGCAGAACATCACATACAAAAGGTAGTAGTACAGAAGTAGAGAAAGGAGGCTCGAAATCACATTATACCAAGTAGACAACATTTCGGTGGTAGAACAAAGGGTAAATGCACAAATGACATAGGAAAGAGACTATGGAAAGGAGTTTTCTAACCTCCTTCTAAACTCAATGCAGGATATCTCTAAGAGGATAAAGGAGATGGGGTAGAAGTTTGTCGGAGATAACAACAGAGGGAGATTCCAAGGGAATTATAGATCGGAGAAGGATCTGACACCTCCCATCACCCACCTGAGCCTAACATTGCCCAGCAGGTGGTGCCTTGCACTCCACCACATTCTACCATGCCCACATTCTTGGCTTTGGGAGCAGGAGGAGGGCAAAAAGAGCTAGATGTGGCTCACTATGGGGAACACTTGCCTGAATATCGGTCTTGTTTGTCAAAGTTTAGAGATGCCTTCACCTTCAACGAGTTCTGTCAATTGAATAATAACATTAGACCATGAGGCTAGACCAGAGGAGGAGGGTACGCATAGGGCAATGACCTTCAATGTACTGTGGGTATAATTTACTTGCCTACATTTGATGGGGCATCAAAATGTTCAACCAAAGCTTGGGTGGAGAAGCTGGACATTTATTTCCAGTTGAATCAAATGGAAGAGATGGAAGCCATCAAGGTGGTTGTGCTGCACCTTGAGGGAGAATCCCATGACTGGTGGTTCCATGGGATGGCTACGTTGGGTCACTGAAGAGTGACAACGTATTATGAGTTCAATGAGATATTGATTGAGCGGTTTGACCGGAAAGATCTGAAGGAGAATTTTGTTGAGATGACCAAGCTCAAACAAAGAGGGAAACCAAAAACCTACATCTTTGAGTTCTTGAGACTTTCAGTATGGTTCCAGACTTGTCAGCGACTAGGAGGATCTATATGTTCATTGACGGATTGGTTGAACCCTTGCATGGGCTAGTGAGGTCCACTCATCCTACTATGTTGCAGGACACAGTACGAAGAAACAGATATTTGCAGGATGCTTTGCCGAGGAAGAGGGCTTTGATGCCCAATAGACCAACGTTATAGTAGAGATGGAGGGACGTGAGAGCCCCACCGCCAAGAGATAACCACGATCAAGGGCCATTAGATGATGACAACCAGAGATATTTGAGACGGAGGAAGCTCTGCTTCACCTAACAAGAGCTCAGGAGCCATGGGCACCGGGTCAGAGATGTGCAGGATGGAAGGCACATTACATTGAGGTCTTCTCTGATAGTGAGGGAGAATAGGAGTCATGTGATGATATGGGGGGAGATTCCAGAGCACCAAGAGTGAATCCTCCACCACCACCTCTGCCAGCAGCAGCAGGATCAACGTTTGCACCAACTGGAGGGGTCCTTGCATCCTTACAGAGAGTACCCAAGTATCTAACGCTGAGGGTTTGGGGGAATATTCAAGGGTAGCGTATCTCAGTGCTAGTAGACAATGGGGCTACACACAATTTCATTGATGCTCAGTTGGTACATAGGAGAGGCATACAAACAGAGAGCTTTGATGGGTATTCTATGCTGGTTCCAGGGGCTAGGACCATGCAGTGCATGCATTATGTCCCGGAATTGTAAGTGACCATGGGAGAGTACACATTGAAATATTACTTCTTCATGGTCGATATTCCAGACACCAACCTAGTATTGGGAATCCAATGGCTTATCACTCTTGGGAAGGTCACTACAAATTGGAAGACTTTGTAGATAGAGTTTGTAGACAAGAAGAATGGGAAGCATGTGCTGCTTAGGGGCATGCATACATACCCACCTCAGATGGTTTCTTCACATAGGATGGAGGCATATTTATAGAAGGGAGACATAGATTGGGTTGTGGAGTTGAGGGTTTCATATGGAGGTGTCTCATGCCAGCCTACGCACCCAGATGTGCAGACTCTTATAAACCGTTACTCTACAGTTTTTGGGGACATTCCACCAGGGAAGCCACCAGATCGGTGGTTTGAGCACACTATTGAGCTGGAGTCTGGAATTCAGGCCATGATCACCACCCCATACAGGCATCCCAAAGCCTATAGGGATGATATTGAGAGAGCTATTCATGAGATCCTAGAATTGGGGCACATCGGGCCCAACACCAGTCCATTCGCTTCTTCGATGGTTTTGGTGAAGAAGAAGGATGCCACATTCTTGGTGTGCATAGACTATAGGGCTCTGAACAAGAAGATCAGGAAGAACTGCTACCCTTTCCCCAGGATCAACGAGTTGATGGATGATTTGACGGGAGAGATGTTCTTCTCCAAGATTGATCTGAGGTCAGGGTACCACCAGATCAAGGTGAGGGACCAGGATGTCCCCAAGGCTCCATTTCAATGTCACTATGGCCATTTTGAGTTCTTGGTAATGCCTTTTGGGCTGTTCAGTGCTCCAACTACATTTCATTCTTGCATGAACCACATTTTCCGTGATCAGTTGAGGAAGTTTGTGCTGGTGTTCTTTGATGAGATTCTCATATACAATTGCTCATGAGAGGAGCATTTGCAGCACATAGAGACGGTGTTGCGTATCTTGGAGGAGGTGCACTTCTATGCCAAGTTGTCCAAATGTGAGTTTGGGATGACATAGATGCTCTATTTATGGAATATCATTGGAGTGGATGGAGTGAGGGTCCATGAGGAGAATATCAGGGCCATCCGAGATTGGCCAAAACCGAAGAATGTGACAGATCTTCAGTGATTTGTGGGTATTTTTACCTACTACCAAAAGTTCGTCAAGGAGTTTTCACAGCTTGTAGCACCCCTCACAAAACTCACCAATAATGGGGCTTTCAATTGGATAGAGACTGCACAGAGGGCCTTTGATAAGCCCAAGGAGGTGATGAACAGTTGTCTGGTATTAACCCTGCCAGACTTCGCGCAACCTTTCATGTTGGAGTGTGACACTTCAGGGGAGGGGGTAGGTACAATACTAATGCGGGGGGGACACCCCATAGCTCTTGAGAGATAGAAGCTACTTCTTCATTAGATATTATACCCCATCTACGACAAGGAGATGTTGGCCATCATGCATGCATTGGCCAAGTTTTGGCAGTACCTTGTGGGGAACAGGATTCGGGTGAGGATAGATTGCAACAGCCTCGGGTTATTTCTTAATCAAAAGAAGCTATTGGAGAGGCGAAAAAAATGGGTTAGCAAGATCCAGGAATATGATTTTGACATTGATTATGTCAAGGGGAAGAACAACGTAGTGGCTGATGCATTGTCTTAGAGACTAGCGTCACTGTCCTTGATGAGAATTGACGCAAATTGGAGGGCTCATCTACTAGTGGAGTACTCCAAATATCGGTCTGCATGCAAGATCCTGGATGGGCAGGTGACGGATGATTGATATAGGGTGATGGACGAGGTCATCTGCTACTGTGACCGGATCATTTTGATCGGTAACTCCTAACTACGATAGAATATTATGCATGCAACCCCTGATTCTATGCTTTCAGGCCACTAAGGTTTCACCAAAACATACCAGGCTATCAGGGAGAGGTTCTCTTGGAAGGGCCTTAAGGAGGATGTACTCCGACACGTCAGGGAGTGTATAGTATGCCAAAAGAGTAAGGGGAAGCTAAACCATCCGGCAGGGTTGTTGCAGCCGCTTCCCATTCCTGAGGGGAAATGGGAAAGAATTTATGTGGATTTCATCACTAGGTTGCCTAAGGTACATGGAAGGGATTGCATCTTCATGGTGGCTAACCGATTGCCGAAGTATGCCCATTTCTTCTCCATTTCAGCTCGGTACACTACTTCACAAGTGGCTAATCTATTTTTAAAGGACATCTTCAGACACCATGGTCTTCCAAAGACCATAGTCAGTGATAGGGAGATCCGGTTCATGGGAGGCTTTTGGCAGGGGCTGTTCCATTTGGTGCGCATAGAGTTAACACCCAGCACCTGCTACCACCTACAAAAAGATGGGCAGACCGAGATCATGAACAAGTGGTTGACGGGCTACTTGAGGAACTATGTCACAAGACAATGGAAGGCTTGGTTATGTTGGCTTCACTTGGGAGAATATTGTTCCAACATGACATTCCACATGTTGATAGATATGTCCCCATTTTATGCTTTGTATGGTTTTAACGCTTTGACTTTTGCTGACGTGATGTTTGGAGATAGCAAGGCCCCCAGGGCCAAAGACTGGATCCAAGAGAGCCAATACATACTCTGGGCTCTCAAATATAACTTAGCCACAACCCAAAACCAACAAAAGTTGTATGTCGATAGGGGCCGCATGGAGAGCTAGTTTGAGGTGGATGACTTGGTGTACCTCCATCTTCAGCCATACAAGTAGTCTACACTGAAGCAGAAATGGTTGAAGCTCAAACCACGCTTTTATGGACCTTACAGGGTGATCCGGTGGGTTGGAGAGGTGGCATATGAGCTGGAGTTGCCATCAGGGAGAAAAATTCACATCATTTTCCATGTCTCATGCCTAAAGAAGGCTTTAGGACAACAGGTGACAATAAGCATGGAGCTTCTGCCTACTGATGATGAGGGGAATTTGGTGCTATATTCGGAGGCCATCTTGGACACTTGGGAGAGACATTTGAAGAGCAGGGTAGTAAAATAATATTTGATCAAGTTGAGAAACCTTCCATATGAGGATTCCACTTGGGAGGGGGAGAAGATCCTGCAGCATCCATATTTGCAGTTTCTTGAGGACAAGCAAATTTTTTGTGGGGAGGACTGTAATATTCCAAATTAGCAGTCAGCTAATTGGAATATTAATTTTTTCAAATTTTGACTTTTCTAATGTTTAACAAGAAATAAAGTGGGAGAGGGGACCCACAAATAAACTATTTGGTTAGTTCACTTTCCTAAAGTCACTAAGAAAAATATCAGAGCTGGAGTGGGGTCAATGAGGCCAGTCACACGTAGAATACAATGTCTTAGTGACAGCGTAGGAGAGGCACCGGCGTAGGCAGTGCAGGGATTAGTATTTAGAGAGGAAACACAGTCAAGGTCAAGCCAAGGGAACATCGGGGGATTAACCTATGTAAAAGATGATGAGAGTAGCTCATTCCTCATTCATTCAATCACTAATTTTTCTATCTGATAGACTGTATCATGTTTGAGCTATTTAGCCGAGTCTGCAAGTGTTGTTTAACACAAATATTTCCAAGCGAAGATCTCAACCTCATCCTTGGGGAACTTCGAGTGCCCGCTTAGTAGAGGATTTCCACTAGTGTTCAAAGGGATATTCATCAGAGAGCATCCAGGCATGTGTAGTCCCTCTAGGAAAACGCAGAGGCCACACAATCAATGTAGGGAATACACATTCCATCAAAGGAGAGAGTTGGGAGAGAGAGGTAGAGTGCATATTTTAGTCCAGAGCTTCAGGGAGAAGGTTAGCTACTTCCTGTCAGTGTTTTTGGAAGATTTCCAGGAGTTCCTTCCATCTATTCATCCAGAGAACTAGATAACCCAGAGGAGCAGCGTGGAAAGCCCAAGGGGTTTAATTTCCGGGGTCAGGATTTCTAGAAACATTTTCTGGGTTTTTGTGAGTATTTTGAGGAGATTCCAGTGTCCAATTCCCATAATTTTCTTAGCATAGGATCAGCCTCAATACACAAAGTCTTTACAGAAAGTAGCAATAGTTCCAACTCTGGCAACACATAGGAGGAGCCACGCAGAGTAGCATAGAAGCTAAGATTTCTATCCAGGATTGTGGATTATTTCAACCTATCTAGTGCAGGCCCATGTGCTACCTTTCAGAGAACCTGATTGTACTTGTTCCCAGCAGAAACATAATAAAATGGCTCAGATGTTTTTGGATCTATTATAGTGTTTTTAATGACTATTTCTATTTTGATGTAGTTTTCGTCTTTGCATGCTTTATATTACTGTATGTTCCAAATTTTGGATATTACATTGACTACAACGTTGATCACAATGTTGACTACAAAATTTGACTGAAGCGCTGAATTTTTTGTTGACCGAGTTTGACTGTGATTTTCGGATTTGTTTTGGGCTAATTTATTTCACTGTCGGATGCTGCATTGACTAAGGTTGACCGAGCACATTTTGGTGAAGTTAACTTGTTGATTTGACCAACGGTGACTTTCTGGTTAGGGTATCCTATTGAATTTTGTTTGATTGAAGCATTGGGCAAGGGTATTTTGTATATTGTACTCTCTCTCTCTGCTGAAATTTTGAAGAATAATTAGAATATTTGATCAAAGGGTTTTACCCACATTGGGGTTTTTCCCTGGCATCTGCCAAAATATTGTGTCCTCTTGTCTTGGCTTGTCTTCTGGTTATTTTTTTATGTTCTATCAACATTTACTATGAACGTTAATGTGATTGCTAATCTAGAATTGAAATTGGGCTCATAAGAAAATATTGAATTAAAATGCTCTAAGCATAAAACATACCATTGTTATCTAAAATTAACACAAAGGAACTAGATCTAAGATGAAATGTAAAATGAAAAGTGGATTTTTTCCATCTCTATCATATGTCAAGTGAACAAATATATATCCAACTAATCATTCCAAACTATTGGTGTAATATTGAACTCCAAGTTGATATATACTTGAGATACTAAAAAATTATCTTTATAGCCTTCAAAAGTATCTCCTTTAGATCCTACATGAAGTTGGAGACAAAATTAATTGCGAAGTTAATTGCATGTTGATTATGATTCAAATGGACAATATTACCTACCAGCATAGATCCATCTTAACTCCAGGTCTACAAAGTACCGAGAGGGATCAAATATATTAGGATGCAAACCTCTTGTTGAGTGGAGATATTGAAGAAATGTTTGCACCTCAAAAGATTTTATTCCTCTCTACTCTTTGTAGATCCATAGTTAAGATGGATCTATGTTGGTTTTGAGTAACACAATAATTAAATGTTTTAACTATAATTTTTTTATTCCAATTGTTTTATATAATATATACTTAGTTCACATTGAATGTCTCATCATATTTAGAAATAGAAAGAATATATCCATGGCATATAATCTCTCTCTCTCTCTCTCTCTCTCTCTCTCTCTCTCTACATGTGTGTGTGGGGGTGCAAACATTGAATTATTTTTATTATTAATATATTTTAAAATGCAGTATATCTCTCTCTATATATACACATACACACATTGAATTATTTTTGTATTATGCTTCTTTTTATAAATATGTTACATATCAAATCCATATTAGAAATTGAAACAATTACAAATGTTCCTCATACCTTGAATTAGAAAGAACCTATTAAAGAAATAAGAATTCTCCAACTCTTTCTTTATATATATATATATATATATATATATATATATATATATATGTTTGATGTTAAAATATTTGGTCGAACATGTGTATTAACGTGTTTGATTTATAACCCACATTAAATTTCTCTTTGTTATTGATATTTATTGAATCTTATATATCAACTTTATATTAAGAATGAATTAAATTACACATCTCTCTAGCAATGGAAAGTGAAAATATAACAATTTTTTTAATTTTAATTTTTTTAATCTCTCTTTAAAGTTGGTATAAAACTATTGTTTAATATGGATATTAAAATATTTTACTTAATATAAACATAGGTAAGTTTTTTTGTTATTAATTTATTTTCTAGATAATATTACATGTAAACTAAACATAAAATGACTACACATCATGTAATATAAATAATATTATTTTATGTCCACTTTATATTAAGTAGTGAAAAATACATACTTCTCGCATTAACAAGTAAAATTAAAGTTCGTTAATTAATCAATTACTTTACCTCTTTATATAAGTAAAATTTTAAATTATTTTATTGAAGTTCAACAAAGAGTTTGTTTTGTTATTATATTTTTATTTGTTAGTATAAAAAAAGTATTATTTTTATTATTCTTTAAATGTAACGTTATGTGAAAACATCTCTCTATTA